>CAUYQV010014284.1:0-13886 GCA_963574575.1 Galagoides demidoff
TGCACCAAGACCTGGGGGCCTACATTTTAACATATTTCTGAAGTCATTTTTATTCTTACCAGAGTTTGAGAGCCATTGGATTAAGATTTCTATAATTAGGTATTACAAGGAGGAAGAGGAACATAATCTTCGTTTTAAGTGAAAACTACACTCATGTCTGTTTAATGCAAGTCATGTCTTTCTTGAACATGGTTTAGAAATCCAAAAGACCTAGTTTTTGCTCCTCACTCTGATTTAATATGTGGATTTAGGACTCTCTGGCATTGAAGTTTTCTAGGCATTGTTTTCTTGCATCTGAAAAATCAGATGGTTGGAATGTTATTACTCTATCAAATATAAACCTTTATTTTCTTCCTTTAGTCCGCTTCCGGACAACAACAGGGCTTGATTCTGCAGTAGATCCTGTTCAGATGAAAAATGTCACTTTTGAACATGTAAAAGGAGTAAGTTAAAAAGATTGCTTGCCTTCATCTTACATTATCTGATGTTGTATAAAGGTCAATATTTATTCTGAAGCTCATTCTGAAATTGAAGTGGAATCTAAAAGTATTTGAAACTTTAATATTTGGGGTACATGATAATAGCATGGGATCAAATCTTGTTCGTGATGGGGATTAGTATTGATTTGTGAAAGAGCAGCATGATGTAATGGAATGAATGTGGACTTAAGAGTCAAGCAGAATAAAGTTTCAAATTGAATTGGATCTTGAATTAGATCTCAAAGTATTTGAAACTTTTTTTTTCTAATTTTTTTTAGAGATAGAGTCTCATTTTATTGCCCTGGTTAGAGTACAGTGGCATCACAGCTCATAGCAACCTCCAGTTCCTGGGCTTAGGCAATTCTCTTGCCTCAGCCTCCTGAGTAGCTGGGACTACAGGTGTCCTTCACAATGTCTGGCTATTCTTTGTTTGTAGTTGTCATTGTTTAGCAGGCCCAGGCCAGATTCGAACCCGCCAGCTCTGGTCTATGTGGCTGGCGCCTTAGCTATTTGAGCTACAGGTGCTGAGCCTGAAACTTTAAGATTTGGAGTAAATGATAATAGCATGGGATCAAATCTTGTTTCATGATGGGGATTAGTATTAATTTGTGAAGGAGCAGCATGATGTAATGGAATGAATGTGGACTTAAGAGTCAAGCAAAATAAAATTTCAAATTTATTTTGGTATTTATTGCTTATGTGACTTTGAAAAAATTACTTTAGATTCACACAGATAATACGCTTGTTACACAAGAAGGATCTATACACACATCTTTAAAAAATAATAAATGGAGCTGAGGCACAGTGGCTAATTGTGTAATCCCAGCACTTTAGGAGGCTAAGGTGGGAAGATATATATGCATACTTTTATATAATCCTTAAAAATATTAATAAGGGCTCCTTATTTTTATTTTTTTGAGACAGCATTAAGCTGTCCCCCTGGGTAGAGTGCCTTGGCATCACAGCTCACAGCAACCTCCAACTCCTGGGCTCAAGCGAGTCTCCTGCCTCAGCCTCCCAAGTAGCTGGGACCACAGGTGCCCGCCACAGTGCCTGGCTTTTTTTTTTTTTTTTTTTGGATGCAGCCGTCATTGTTGTTTGGCAGGCCTGGGCTGGACCTGAACCCGCCACCTTAGGTATATGTGGCTGGCGCCTTAGCCACTTGAGCCACAGGCACCGAGCCAATAAGGGTTCTTTATAACTTCATTACTTGATCTCCTTAATCCTATTCTATTTTTCCCAATAGGTCTTATATTTCTCTCTTTTTTTTTTTTTTTCACTGCCATCAGAACTCTAACATGCTATTAACTGATGTACCTCATAGAGTATCAGCTTATCAATTCTTATATTTTTCAATTGGGAATTCTCTTCTCAAGAAGTTGGAGAGAATATAGTTTATATTAAAAAATGATACTTAGTTTTTTTCATTTCTACAATTTAAAGTTGGCATTTTATCTTTTATTTTGAATAAACCTATTTTAGTACATGTGCATCTTTGAATACTTTTAAAAATTGTGCTCTTTTAACAAACCAGCAAAATTCTTTTAACCAAATTTTAATGAATTTTAACATAGTCACACAAAAGTGCACAAATCATACACATGTAGCTCAGTAACTTTTCACAAAGTGAACATATCTATGCCATTATCATCTATCTCAAATAATAGAGCATTACCTATTTTTGAATTTTATGTAAATGTAATGCATGGAGAATATCCTCTTTGCGGTCTAGCTTCTTTTATCCAACATGATGTTTATGAGACCTATCTGTTATTTGCAGTTGTGGTTTCTTTATTCTCATTGCTTAGTATTCCATCATATAGATACCACAATACTATGTTATTTATTCTACTTTAGGTAGACATTTGGGTTGATCCTAGTTTTAGGCTGAAATAGTGCTGGTGTAAATATTCTTACTCATGTTCTCTTGGTGAACATGAATAAATCTTTTTTCTGGCCCTAGGAGTGGACAGAACTTTGATTTTGACCCTTAACTTGATAAAAATGTTAGTACCATCTTGAATGATTTAATTGGAATAACTTTCAAAGACCATTCCAACCCTCACCAAGAAAACAATTTGCTTTTTAATAATTCGAATATTTTCAAAAAATAGTTCTGGAAAAGTTCTATAAATAAAAAGTAATTGTGACTATAAATTAGATTTTTCAGAATGCCCTTTGGCCTACCGATGTCTTCCATGTTTACTATGCTGCTGTCCACATAGTTTCTTTTAACCCTGGTCAATGTTATTGACGACTATTTTCTTGCTGAGAAAATGGAAGAAGTTTGGGATGATTTTTATTGCGATAGTAAGGATAGCTTGCATTATTGGAGATAATGGCCAGGAGAAACCTTTATGTGTATTTAGAACAATTATCTAGTAAAATCTAACTATGTAATAAAATCTATCTAAAATTTTTTGGTAAATTGTGTCACTTTAGGTTGAGGAAGCTAAACAAGAGTTACAGGAAGTTGTTGAATTCTTGAAAAATCCCCAGAAGTTTACTGTGCTTGGAGGCAAACTTCCAAAAGGTAAGATATCTTCTCTTTACCATGATTTAATGTCAAAAAATGCTATATTACTAATTTAATGTTACCATATTTTAACTGGTTAAAATTTAGTTCTCAATTGCTATTTTACAAAATACATGCACATTCTAAATGCATATAGTTCTACAACCTTTTCTATAACTTACAATTTTATATAATTTCAAACATTAAATTACAAGAATCATACAGAATGTTGTTCATATCTTTAACCTAGTCTCACCAATTTTTTTTTTTTTTTGAGACAGTCTCACTCTGTCTCCCTTGGTGTAGAGTGTTGTGATGTCAGAGCTCACAGCAACCTCAAACTCTTGGGCTTAAGCAATTCTCTTGCCTCAGCCTCTCAGGTAGCTGGGACTACAGGCACCCGCCTCGACGCCCATTTATTTTTAGAGACAAGGTCTTACTCTTGCTCTTGCTCAGGCTGGTCTCAAACCTGTGAGCTCAGGCAATCTACCAGTCTCACCAATTTTTAATATTTTGCTGTATTTTTTTTTGTTACTTTAAGTATATGTAATCACACTCAAGTATATATTTCCTAAGAATAATGATACTCTTTTACATAACTCCTGAATAATTATTAAAATCAGAACGTTCAGCAAACATACAAAATCATTATTAAATGTCCAGCCATATTCAAATTTCAGCATTTGCTCCAAGCCAGTATGCTTTGTAGTGTCTCCCTCACTGCCACTGCCTGTAGGATCCAGTCCAGGATCACACATCACATGTAGTTTTTTCTTAGATATGAAACAGCTCCACAGCCTTTTTGTGGAGGGTGGGAGAGGAGAGTCTTTTTGAACTTTATCTTTGTGAAGAGTATAGGCCATATATTACACTGTTTTCCTTGGTAGTTTTTGTCTGTTTTTTCATAGTTACTAAACATGGTTTTTAATGACCTCATGATACCCTTCTAACTTGTGGTTGCATTATAATTTACCTAATCCTTTATTTTTACTTTTATATGGTTTACAGTTTTTTGTTTTTAAAAATAGTATGGTGAAGGGCGGTGCCTGTGGATCAGAGGAATAGGGCGTGGGCCCCATATGCTGGAGGTGGCGGGTTCAAACCCAGCCCTGGCCAAAAAAAAAAAAAAAAAGTATGGTGAAGATCATTTTAACTCAAGTCTTTGTCCATATGCTTAATTATTTACTTAGAATAAATTTCTAGAAATAGAATTGCTCAAGTAAAGGATGTCACTCGTTTTTTTAAGGCTTGTTTTTATACTGCCAAATATCTCTACAGAGAGTTCAGCACTATCTGAGATGGTTTGTATGGCCTTTGCTAATTGAGGGCACATTTATAAAAGCAGTGCTATTATATCATAAGACTGTTTAAAACCATAGAAATAGTCACATTCTTCCTCTATCTAATAACAGTGATTACTTTATAAATGTATTAAAAAAATCCTCATGTATCTAGATGAAGTCTACAGAAATTAATATAATTTAAACCAGTTAGGTATCATTACAACATGGTAATACTAGGGTGGTCCTAAGGTTATTATTTGAGCTTTCCTTAAAAAAAATTTTTTTAGGGGTTGGCACTTGTGGCTCAGTATATAAGGTGCCAGCCCTATATACAGAGGGTGGAGTGTTCGAACCTGGCCCTGGCCAAACTGCAACAAAAAAATAGCCAGGCACTGTGGCAGGCTCCTGCAGTCCCAGCTACTGAGGAGGCTGAGGCAACTTGCCTAAGCCCGAGAGCTTGAGGTTGCTGTGAGCTATGGCACCACGCATTCTACTGAGGGTGACATAGACTCTGTCTCAAAAAAAAAAAGAGAGAGAAAAACAAAAAAACCCTTAATAGTTCTATGAAAATTTTGAAACATGTAAAACTTTGAAGAATAATACAAATTAACATCCATATACTTGCCACTAAGGCACAACACTTGTTAACATTTTGTCTTTTTGCTTTCTGTGCGTGTATATTTTTCTCCCTTAAACATTGAAAAGAGAAAACTATAAATGTCCACTACTTTACATCTAAATACTTTTGATAAATTACATCATAAATGCATTATCCTAAGTATACACAATAGTTTTTTTTTTTTTTTTGAGACAGAATCACTCTGTGCCCTGAGTAGAGTATGTGGCATTGTAGCTCACAGAAACCTCAAACTCTTGGTCTTGAGCAGTCCTCTTGCCTCAGCCTCCCCAGTAGCTGGGACTACAGGTGCCGGCCACGACACCCAGTGAGTTTTTCTATTTTTAGAAGAGTGGGGTCTTGTTCTTTCTCAGGCTAGTCTTGAACTCCTAAGCTGAAATGATCCACCCGCCTCAGCCTCCCAGAGTGCTAGGATTTCAGGTATGAGCCACTGTGCCTGACCAACACAATAATCTTATCCCACCAAAGAAAATTAACACGATTTCCTTCATATCAGGTACTCTCCAATCTTTTTTTTTTTTTTTTGCATTTTCACCAAATGTTCATAGAATTTCTTTGTTTTTTAATGAGAAAGCATCAAATTGTGTATTACATTTTTTAATCTTTTAATCTGTTTCTGTTGAATTTTATTCTACTTATTTAGTGATAAATACGCTTATATTTTTTTACTTCAAGACTCTGTCCTGTCTTGTATGCTATTGTGTGAGCAATAATTAAATAACAGGAAAATTAGTTTTGGAGAAAATTTGAAGGGTCTCATTAGCAGAGACAAATATGTTTTGCTTTGTTTCTAAATATGATTTATTATCCTTCAACTTCATAATTGCATAAATTATTGTTTGTTTTATAGGTTCATGTCAAGGGAGTTTTAAGAAAACCATTTGTGTCATTCTTGTGTTCTTTCATTTCTAGGAATTCTTTTAGTTGGACCACCAGGGACAGGAAAGACACTTCTTGCCCGAGCTGTGGCAGGAGAAGCTGATGTTCCTTTTTATTATGCTTCTGGATCAGAATTTGATGAAATGTTCGTGGGTGTGGGAGCCAGCCGTATCAGAAATCTTTTTAGTACGTTTTGCTGTATCTTTCATAAAATGCTAATTTTTTAAAATTTTAGGGTAAGAGTGAATCTTACACTTTTCGGCTATTGCCCCTTGAATGATAGTTGCATTAACCATTTTGGGGTCCAGGCTTTAGGTAACTTCATATATGAGCTAAGAGAGAGCTATCTTCCTTTTCTAAACAGTTGGACTTAACAGAAGAACTAGTGGAAGGTTCAAGATGAGGTTGGGGCTGCCAAAAATCTCTGAGCTTTTGTTCATTATTTATCAGTTCTTTAGTGTGTAATTAAAGAATCATTAGCCTCAAACCTGATTGTACATGATACTTAGCTAGGAAAAATGAATACCCAATTGTTTTTATCTTATATCCTACTTTTCAATATATTCCCCTCTCTCCCATTCCCAGGATACTATTCCTAAATCAGTGAAAAACAGGTTAATATTTATCTAGTTTTGTTTGAAAAGTATTGATTTCTTTTAACTTTTTGGTTATGTTTTTGTTTTCTTAGGGGAAGCAAAAGCAAATGCTCCTTGTGTTATATTTATTGATGAATTAGATTCTGTTGGTGGGAAGAGAATTGAATCTCCAATGCATCCATATTCAAGGCAGACTATAAATCAGCTTCTTGCAGAAATGGATGGGTAATTGAGTCTTCCTTTCTCCATAGAATATTGTGATATCATGTGCCTTGTAGCATTTGTTATTATGTAGACTTGATCTTACACAGATTGTTCCCCAAAAGGCCTATGACAACATTCTAGAGATAAGAAAAACATTACGTTTATAGGCAACAGGTTTGTCGGGTGTGCAGGATGTCAAGGAAAGCTTTACTTTCAGTGGAGTATTTTCACTACTCATTGAATATTAGCTCCTGTGATTGATCTGATTTCTGATATTTATACCTTTTTTCCCTTGTTATACTTATGATAGAAAATGAGTGATCCAAATTGAGCCTGATATTTTCTTTGAAGAAGTCAAGGACATGTATGCTGGTTACCACCCCATTTATTAGTAGTTTTGAATGTTGTGGTAGATTTAAAACACATCAATATTCATAACATAAAAAGCAAGAAATGGCATTGCTTTGAACAAGGTATCTTCAAGTCCATGTAAAACATTTTTGAACCACATAGGAAGTCTGGGAATAAATTAAATTGATGTATTTGAAAGTTATTTTTCAAAAATTGTTCATGTACCCAAGCTGGCTCAGGGCCCGTAGTTCATTGGTTAGGGTGCTGGCCACATACAATGAGGCAGGCGAGGTTGACCCTGGCCTGGGCCTGCTTAATAACAATGACAACTGCAACAACAACAAAAAAATAGCCAGGTGTTGTGGTAGGTGCCTGTAGTCCCAACTACTTGGGAGGCTGAGGCAAGAGAATTGCTTAGGCCCAAGAGTTTGAGGTTGTTGTGAGCTGTGATGCTACGGCAGTCTACCCAGGGTAACACAGTAAGACTCTCTCAAAAAAAATAAATTGTGCATGTACCCAAGCTTTTTAAGGCAGAGCATCTTTTCCTAAGTAGATCAAATATTATGAAGGTATGTAATTAAAGATGATTGGTTGTTTTTATCAATGCCTTTTTGTATAATGCTAAGCAATAGTGTGTTAAGCATTGTTGTATGTGTGCTATGCTTCAATTTTTAGTGAAAAGGTACTCTTTTTTTTTTTTTCCCCTAAATAGTTTTAAACCCAATGAAGGAGTTATCATCATAGGAGCCACAAACTTCCCAGAGGCATTAGATAAGTAAGTAGTAAAAGAAAACTTTTGTGAAGTACTGTTGCATGCTGTAACATCATGCTAAAGGAACCCCATTAGAAAAGATGACATTGTATGATTTCATTTATGCAGAATGTTCAGAATCTGAACAAGTATGTTGAAAACCCTGACTATTCTTTGGCTGCCATTGTCTTCCCAGCATGTCTTTAGAAAGTCATTTGTATTGAATTCCAACTTTAGCTAATCAATTTATTTATACTTTCTTTTTGCATTCTTCCTTTAGTGCCTTAATTCGTCCTGGTCGTTTTGACATGCAAGTTACAGTTCCAAGGCCAGATGTGAGAGGTCGAACAGAAATTTTGAAATGGTATCTCAATAAAATAAAGTTTGATCAGTGTAAGTTGAATTCTATAATACAAATATTATTATCTATATAAAATGGTAATATATCCATCTGCCCTGTTTGTGGTCCTTACATGATAAATGTATTAAAAAATCCATTCATTTTTATATCCTTTTCTCCCTGTCCTTTTAAATGTTCATTCCTGAGTCACACACAGTGGCATACACCTATAATTCCAGCTATTTGGTAGGCTGAGGCAGGGGATCACTTGAGCATAAGAGTTGGCAGCAGCAGGGTCCCATCATCATGGGATGATGAGAGAGACCCCATATGTGCAGAATATAGTAAAAATAAAAAAGCCTATTCCTTAAATTAGTTTGTATGTGAGAGACTGTATGTGCTTTGAGTCCTGATCTAAAGAAGGTTTTTTTAGAACATTAAGACTATCTAAAGATTAATATATAAATAAATATATAAATAAAAATTTAGATAAATGTAAATTACGTAACAATAGACAAAGCTCTATTAACAATAGCTCATGATAGATAATAGTTTTTGTGGCCAAAAGGGATGACAGTCACATATAAAACAAAATGCATGGGTGAGAGTGGCACCTGTGGCTCAATGCATAGGGCACTGGCCCCATATACCGAAGGTGGCGGGTTCAAACCAGGTCCCAGCCAGCTAAAACAACAACAAAAGCTGGGCATTGTGGTAGGCACCTGTAGTCCCAGCTACTCAGAAGGCTGAGGCAAGAGAATCACATAGGCCCAAGAGTTGAAGGTTGCTGTGATCTGTGATGCCATAGCACTCTCTCAAAAAAAAAAGTGTGGATGAATATGCTTTTTCAGTTTTTGTGTGGTTAGGCTAGTAACAATATAGGTCATATTTGAAGTTTCTAAATATAGGAGGCAATTCTACATTTCATTGTTTTTCATAAAGTTATTTCAGTTTAAGAGCTTTTGTGATTTGTCCCAATGCCAATTTTTTTTTTTTTTTTTTTGAGACAGAGTTTGACTTTATCACCCTCAGTAGAGTGCTGTGGCGTCACCCAGCTTACAGCAATCTCTAGTTCCTGGGCTTAGGCGATTCTCCTGCCTCAGCCTCCTGAGTAACTGAGGCTGTAGGTGCCCGCCACAACACCCAGCTATTTTTTTTGTTGTTGCTGTTGCAGTTCGGCTGGGGCCAGGTTTGAACCTGCCACCCTTGGTATATGGGGCTAACGCCCTACTCACTGAGCCACAGGTGCCGCCCCCAATGCCAATTTTAATGGTACACTTGAGCCCTTTTTCCTAGGAATTTTTACCAAGTTTATTCCTGTTTTCTGAGAAATGATCTCTGAGAATAGCTATTTTTGTTCTTCCTTTGGACTTCATGTGTTGGTTCTGACAAGTGTTCTTTTAGCAGTTTTGGACTCTCACTATTGTGTTCTCTTTTTACATTAGCTGTTGATCCAGAAATCATAGCCCGAGGTACCGTTGGTTTTTCTGGAGCAGAGTTGGAGAATCTTGTAAACCAAGCTGCATTAAAGGCAGCTGTTGATGGAAAAGAAATGGTTACCATGAAGGAACTAGAGTTTTCGAAAGACAAAATTTTAATGGGTAGGTTTTTGTTTCTTTCTGTTGTTTATTTTGTTTTCTTAGGAAATATTCTATTCTGTCAGCTAAAGCCATGATCATGTTGAATTTAATTTTGCTTTAAAACTTCAATGTCTGAGGATTCAAGGTTTGCAGTAAATAAGTTCACAAATTCTCAATTTGAGGGTCAAACAAATGCCAATAAACAGTAACATTTTCTTAACAAGACCCATTTTGTGAGTGATATAAAACTGATTTTATAGTGTGGCACATTCGTTAATTTTGTCTATTTCTTAGGATGCCTGTTTTTCTGACTTAAAAGGGTAAATAATTGAACAGCTCTCAGAACATGAAAATACATACTTGAAAATAACATTATTGGCCAGGTGTGGTGGCTCATGTCTGTAATCCTAGCATTCTGGGGGGCTGACTAGGTCAGGACTTCAAGACCAGCCAAAACAAGAAAGAGACCTCATCTCTACTGAAAAAAGAAAATTAGCCTGGCCTTATGGTGGGTTTCTATAGTCCCACTTACTTGAGAAACTGAGAAAGGAGGACTGCGTGAGCCCAGGAGTGTAAGGTTGCTGTCTGTACACTTGGCTGAGGCCATGGCACTCTAGTCCAGGTGATAGAGGGAGACTCTGTCTCAAAAAGAAATAAATGAAAAAGAAAAAAATGACACTATTTTACCTTTTAGAGAACAAATATATTTCAGTATCTTATATAATTACCCCTCTATTTCCTGTTGTACACCATTGCTGAAAAAGGGATGGTTTGTTTTACTTACTCTGCATTTGATTTTGATTTTAAATCTTATATTGACTTATATAGAGGTTGGTTATGATATTTCTATTAAGTTGGAAGTTTATTTCCTGGATATAGAATTGATGTAAAGATTAAGATGATTTTGACCATTTTAGTTTGCAGATAACAAACTGTTACAGTTTGTATATGTTTTAGAGTGAATTGTACCATTTAAAAAAGTCTTTGTAGGAATGGCACCTGTAGCACAGTGGTTACGGCGCCAGCTACATACACTGAGGCTGGCAGGTTCAAATCCAGCCCGGGCCAGCTAAACAACAGTGACATCTACAACCAAAAAATAACAGCTTTGTGGCAGTCGCCTGTAGTCCCAGCTACTTGGGAGGCTGAGGCAAGAGAATTGCTTAAGCCCAAGAGTTAGAGGTTGCTGTGAGCTCTGACACCATAGCAGTCTACTGATGGTGACATAGACTCCATCTCAAAGAAAAACCTTTGTATTCTTTAAATTACTGATCAGTAATATTTGGATGCTTAAGTCTCTTAGAAAAAAATGGCATACTATTTGTATGTAACCCATGCATATTCTCCCGAATACTGTTAAATTATTTATAGATTACAAATAACATTAATACATTATCAGTACTCTGTAAATTGTTATACTAGATTGGTTTTTATTTGTATTATTTTTATGAGTTTTTTTCCCTCGAGTATCTTTGTTCCCCATATGGCTGAATCTATAGATATAGAACAGGTGCTGTAGGTAGGGCAAACTGTCTTTGATTTGCAAATGAAAATGGGTGGCATTGATTTAAATACATAGTTCTCTAATTAAAATTTTATGTTAGGGCCTGAAAGAAGAAGTGTGGAAATTGATAACAAAAACAAAACCATCACAGCATATCATGAATCTGGTCATGCTATCATTGCATATTATACAAAAGATGCAATGCCTATCAACAAAGCTACAATCATGCCTCGAGGCCCAACACTTGGACATGTAAGTTTTTTGTAGGTTTTTCTTTGTTTTGAAATAGAGCTTTCTAGAAACTTATGTAGGAAATTACTGACTTAAACATTTTACGAGGAAAATTCATCTGTTTTCTGTGGTTCTTGATACTTTTTTACTCTTAAAGCTTCTTAAAATCAGAGACATTGTGAAATTTTTCTGTTACTGAAGAGTAGTTTTTAAATTTTTATATTTCATATTTACATGATGAACTTTGATTTAGAAATGACAGCAAACTATAATTATTAAGTCTCTGATTGTTCTGTTCCCCAGAAGACAAATGATGTGTCAACGCTTCAGTAGTTTTTTAAAGATTTTTGCATTTGGTACAAGTTTAATTATCTTTTTAAATTGTAGATCTTAAAACATTTCCATGCAACTGGGGGAAAAAAATCGTATTTATTGTTGTTCATAAAATGTTCTTTTACTTTATATAGAAGTTTTTATTTTCCAAATTGCTTGTTTCATTTTCGGACACCTGATGGCTATCTCTGTTCTCCTTTCAGTATCATAGAATTAAGTTAATGAGTGAGAGCTAAATGATAATTCCGGTTATTAATGTAATGATTTCAGAACTGTATCTAAATTTCCTCCTTACCTGATTATTTTTTAATTGTGTAGGTGTCTTTGCTGCCTGAGAATGACAGATGGAATGAAACTAGAGCCCAGCTGCTTGCCCAAATGGATGTTAGTATGGGAGGAAGAGTGGCAGAGGAGCTTATATTTGGAACTGACCATATTACAACAGGTTGACTTGAAAGGATGGCTTTTATTGAAATCCTGTGTATAGGGTTAAAGGTATTTCTAAAACTTAAATTAATATGTTTATACGTATTGTATTTTAGGTGCTTCCAGTGATTTTGATAATGCAACTAAAATAGCAAAGCGAATGGTCACCAAATTTGGAATGAGTGAAAAGGTAACATTTTTATATTGCTTATACACTTCCTATTTTGCTTTTAGTCTTTATTCTTTCAGAAGAATGATGACATTCTTTTTTGACATCAAATGCATTATTTTTTAAATTTCAGATTAATATGAGGGTACAGTTAGAGTATAATGTTTGCATTCATTAGTACAGAGTTTGCATTTGTTAGGTAAGAGTATATGGCACAAGAAGGTGTGCCATATACACTTAAATTGTGCCCATCATCAAATACATTTTCATATTTTATTTCTTCTTTGCTTTCTATAATATTTTTTTATATACAGGAGAATACTTTCTCTGTTAATTTTGTTGTGGCTTGGGGCTTTTCTGTTAAATTATTTTCTTCCCTTCGGTTTTAGCTTGGAGTTATGACCTACAATGATACAGGGAAACTGAGTCCAGAAACTCAATCTGCTATTGAACAAGAAATAAGAATCCTTCTAAGGGTAATAATATTTTATTTGGCTTACTCATTTTTTACACAATATGCATAAATAGTTATGTACTTACAAATGAACTAAGGGGAGGCCCTCTGTTCACTAGAAACATCATTCTATCTATAGTATAAAGGTAACAGGTGTACCACTGCAGCAGTGATCTAAATATGTTATTGAGGAACCTCTCCGAGAACTGGGTTGTATTTTATTCTGACCCTGGGCTAAGAACTGGGTTTTTGCATTTAAGAAATTTCAGTCTTGGGGCAGCACCTGTGGTATATGGTGCTGGCCCCATATACCCAGGATGGCGGGTTCAAACCCAGCCCCAGCTTGACTGCAACAAAAAAATAGCGGGCCTTGTGGCCGGCGCCTATAGTCCCAGCTACTCAAGAGGCTGAGGCAAGAGAATCACCTAAACCCAGGATTGGAGGTTACTGTGAGCTGTGACACCAGGGCACTCTACCAGGGGCAAGTTAGACTCTGTCTCTAAAAAAAAAAAAAAAGAAATTTCAGTCCTACTTTAACCTCAAAACCTTAAGAAGTATTGATTGGCTCGGCGCCTGTGGCTCAATCGGCTAAGGCACCAGCCACGTACACCTAAGGTGGCGGGTTCGAATCCCCAGCCCGGGCCCGTCAAACAACAATGATGGCTGTAACCAAAAAATGGCCGGGCGTTGTGGTGGGCACCTGTGGTCCCAGCTACTTGGGAGGCTGAGGCAGGAGACTCGCTTGAGCCCAGAGTTGGAGGTTGCTATGAGCTGTGATGCCATGGCACTCTACCCAGGGGGATAGCTTGAGGCTCCGTCTCAAAAAAAAAAAAAAAAGTATTGATTGGAATAGAGGACCTTGTTTATGGAGTCTTTGTGTCTCCTGTTTTCCTACTCTTACATGTATTTATTCAACAAATATTGGCTCAGCGCCTGTGGCTCAATCGGCTAAGGCGCCAGCCACATACACCTAAGGTGGCGGGTTCGAATCCCCAGCCTGGGCCCGCCAAACAACAATGATGGCTGCAGCCAAAAAAATGGCCAGGCGTTGTGTCGGGCGCCTATGGTCCCAGCTACTTGGGAGGCAGAGGCAGGAGACTCGCTTGAGCCCAGGAGTTGGAGGTTGCTATGAGCTGTGATGCCATGGCACTCTA
>CAUYQV010014285.1:0-11465 GCA_963574575.1 Galagoides demidoff
TATAAAAGGTAACTCACCCTCACACTTGGGCTGCTGACTGTCTCTCGGAGCAGCAGCCCCTGCAGCAGGTAAAATAAATTACCAATAATTAACCTAAGTGGGGGTCCGAGTCTATTTTTCCAGGTCCCCTAAGTTATTTCAATGACCCACTTCCTTTTAATAAATAATAATTATATTTTTCTCTTCTCTATGATTTTTTTTTGAGACAGAGTCTCACTATGCCACCCTCGGTAGAGTGCCCTGGCATCACAGCTCACAGCAACTTCAAACTCTTGGGCTCAAGTGATTCTCTTGCCTCAGCCTCCCAAGTAGCTGGGACTACAGGTGCCTGCCACAATGCCCAGCTATTTTCTTGTTGTTATTGTAGTTGTCACTGTTGTTTAGCAGGCCCCGGCTGGGTTCACCAGCCCTGGTGTATATGGTCGGCACCCTAACCCCTGAGCTATGGGCGCTGAGGCCCCTATGATTTTTTTTATATAAAAAAAGAATAGATAAATAAAACAGCATTCGCGTTGACACTTACAGAGTATACATTCTTCCGAAGAAGGGGAAGCATTCTGGGCAGAGGGGACAGCGTGAGTCCAGCTTGGGAAGCCTCAGCCCCTGGGATATCCCAGTAAGAGGCAGAGGCTGACGGTACGGGGAGGATGCCACTCACCCCACAGAGACGAGGGACTACATCAACTCCCCAGACAGGGGACCTGCAGAGCAAGTGGGGAAAATGCCAGCCAGGGCCTTAGTTTCTCTGAGCTACAGATGTTGGTGGCAAGTTTACATTTTGGGCTACAGAGTTTCCCAGGCATTATACGACTCTGCCTCCAACCATCACCCAAAAGAAAAGAATACTGCAGAAAACTCCCCAGCACCCCCGCCCCTGCCAGACCAGCCCCAGCAGCCCCCAGCCCAGCAGAGAGAGCTTGGCAACTGGGGCCGGGACAGAGCAGTGTTCCAGAGTAGCCACCAGAGGGCGCGCTGCACCCACAAACCCAACCTGCCTGCCTTCCCCTCCAGACAGAGGAAGGGATGAGAAGAGGGGGACTGTCCTGGGGCACCTTTCTGGGCTGGGCCCTCCAAGGTTGTTGAAAGCTGCTCTGTGCTAACGACACCCTGACTCATGGTTGCACAACCTGGAGAGGTAGAGTTCTAAGGGGTTTAGAAAGGGGACCCTCATACAGAGATGAGGCCCCAGGAATAGAAGGCACTGGTCCAGGGTCACATGGCCCATCAGGGCAGAGCGAGGCGACCCACATCCCCAAGCATGCCCACATCCACACCTGCTTCTTCTCTCTCTGATCCCAGAGAGCTCTATCCAGACGATACCAGCAGTCAAGGCAAAACAATTGTGAGAGGGGCTCCGGCATCCACCCCCATCCCCTGTTCTCTGGGGATGTCGAGTCATGGGGAAACTGAGGCACAGAGCAATGAAGAGGCAGAAGTTGCCTTCATCCCTCCTGAGCAAGTTAAGGCCCCAAGTGTGTCCCAGGGAGCCCCCTCTGCCTCTCCAAGGAGGCAGGTTTGCGGACAGTAGCTATAACGGGCCGAACAGGCCAGGCCACTGTGGTCAATGGCTCAAAGCCCAGCAGGGAGGCATTGATCCGCGGTGGGGAGGGCAGCGGGGAGGGTGCTAGGGTCAGCGTGTTATGGGCCCGGGGAGGGCAGACTCTCTGATGAGTCCCTAGGGCCCTCTCTCAGCTGGAATCTGAGCCAGAGGAGTCTGGGACCCCCCCTCACCACTCTGCAGGGCCTCCCTGCCCTCTGAGGGCCTTCAAGAGGGCCTCTGCCTTCTATATCCATCTCAAGGAAACCATCAGAAGCAGAGATAGTCACTGAGGTACTTTGGTGCTTAATTTTCTTGAGTCCTCAGAACATCCCTATGGCACAGATCAGTTCATCCCCATTTTACAGCTGGGGAACCTGAAGTCTGAACAAGGACAGTGAGTCATTTGGCAGCAGCACTCCAGAAAAGCCATATGCCACATGGCCATCCACTCCTCAGCTGCGATGGCCCGGGCACAGTGACCCTGTCTCACTTAGTACTCCAGGCCTCCCTGACAGGCAGGTATGTTGAACACCTTACAGATGGGGAAAATGGAGGCACATAAACAGGGAATTGAACAGGCAGAGACACCCCCCCATCACTTTTCTCAGCCAGCCCTCCCTATGCTTCCCTCAGCCCTAAGAGCTGGAGGCCAATGTCTCATTTTCCTAATGGAAGCCAGAGGCACATTCCAGTCAAGGAGATGCAGGTGGGAGTCTGCTAGAAAAGACTTCACTCCCCAAATAAAGAAACAAAGTCACCCAAGAGGAAGACTTTCGACCTATCCTCTGCCTGGAATGCAAATGTGAGGGCTGGGGGTACAGCAGGCACTTTGGAAATATGAGGGCAAAAGCCACAAGTTAGAGACAGCAGAGTGGGGAGAGTCTGTTCCCTGGAGATGCTACCAGCCTGCTGCACCAGCCCGGATTTCTCATCGTGCAAGGAGAGACCCCTAGTTCTCTTAGCTGTGACCTGATTTTCCCATGCTTGCTGCCTACCTGGACTCTCATTCCCCTCTTGATGCAGAGCTACATTGAGGCAGTCATAAGATCATAGCCTATGCATTAGGAGCTGCTGGACCCTCAGCAAAGGGTTACATTGTTGAAGAGCCTCCATGTCCTCATCTGGAACAGCATAAGTGCACCCACTGAATGGCTGTTGGAAGATGTAGCAGGACCCCCCAGGTGCCCTCAGTCCAGGACAAAGCACACACATGAAGGTCAACTGTTACTGGGGGGTGGGGAGGCGGCAGTGACAGGCCCTACTCCGGTCATCCCAGGGAAAGGATGTTTGGGAACGAGGTCTGATGGGGCAAACTGAACAGTGAGCCCTGAGCCCCCAGCCCACTGGCTCCCTTCCCCTTTCATGAAGTCACCTGGCCGTGCCCAGCAGGGGTACTGCCTCTCAGTGAGGGCTGGCAGCACACATGGGGGATGTGGGGCAGGATCCCACTCGCTCCAGCCTCCCAGGTCTCTCCTTCCCACACCACAGGGCTGGGCATTCCACTATCAGGAAGTCACTCCTTTGGATATGAAGGCTGGAAGGAGCTCCCTGGGTGATTGAGGTGGGCACCCTGATAAGAAGCCATGATTTTGTGAAGTGCTGGTGTAAGTGCCCTGGAACGTGTCACCCCGTGAGCTGTGGTCTGCTGTAAGTGCCTTGGAACATGTCACCCTATGAGCTGTGGTCAGCCTTCCCCTGAGGAAGGACACACACCCCAAGGCCACTGTACTGAGCTCAGGCATTCCTCACCTGGTCCAGGCAGCACAGCCTCCCTGCGGAGGTGGGTTACTCTCCCCAAGAAGAGAAAAATGATCCTCAGAAAGGGTCAAGCGACTGCCCAGGGTCACACAAGTAGCATCACAGAGCCGGGACTCAAACCCAGGCCTCTCCACTCCACGCTGGCTGTGGGTTCTCTGGTTCCCACTCTCTCACTAAATGGCTGTGACTGGGACAACTCCCTCCCCTCTCAGGCCTTTCACAAAATACAGCAGTCAAAGAACATGCCCTTGCATGACAGCCCCAAGTCAGACACTGGCGCACAGTGGGGAGCTTAGGAGAGTGGGCTCTGGGCCACCCCACCCTCACCCCTTACACATGAACTTGGGCCAGTTACTCAACTCTGCCTCCTTAAAATGGAGCTGAAGCTATCTCCCCTTCACAGGGTCTTGGACGTGCTGTGTCTAGCACCAGGTGTCTAGCACAGGCCCCCTGGAAGATGGAGAGGCAGGGGCTGGGGGCCCAGGGAGAACTAATCCATGATGCCAAGTAAGGACGAGCCCCCATCCAGCAGCATAGCACAGGTGATATGAGAGTGGCACAGATCCGGCCCGGGGGCTCCTGCTTGTCAGCCCTCAGACAGTCCCACAAATTCTTGGACAGACAAATCTCAGCTGGTGACATCCTGGCTTCTCAGAGAAGCCCCTTGACTGGAGGGTGTCAGAGGCCAATTCCAGTCCCACTGGGACCTGACCTGTCCTACACCGCAGATGTTAGACAAAGGGTCCTCACAGTAGCCAGAGAGGCCCCAGGAAGTGCTCGCTGTTTCCCCAGTTTCCAAAGCCTGGATGACTGAGGGGGCCCACGCAGCCTGGCTGAGATCAGAGGCACAGGGGTGGGGGCAGCCAGAAGAGACCCAGCAGGGTGCTCAGAATCAAAGACTCCTAAAGTCCCCCTTTCAGGAGCCAGAGGGCATTTGCATTAATAAATAAGAGCTCAAAGTCTGCTGGTAGCTTCCATCAGCCTCCAGGCAGCCTCCACCAAGGCCACGTGTCCAAATCTGCTCCCTGGCTCTGCAGGCCGTGACCCCCTTGCTCAGCCTCCACCCTGTCTCTCTGACACCTCATGTCAGCAGATCCAGAATCTGACCACCTCTGCCAGCCCCATCACTGTCAGGATGGATTTTCTGCAGAATCCCCCCAAATCTATCCCTGTCCCCTTCAAAACGCTTCCATGGGCCCCCTCGCCCAAGGTAACAGGCCAGCAAGTGGCCTACACGGCCTGCACAGCTGCCGTGGCCCCTCCGACCTCCCTATTGCCCTCCCTCCTCACTCCTTCCGCCAGCCACCGAGGGTCTCCTGGCTGTTTCTCCAATGTTCCAACTGCCCCCCCAGCCCAGGGCCTTTGCATCTGCTGCTCCCTCTGCCCAGTCACCCTTCTGCAGATCTGCACAGCTCATTCCCTTACCTTCTTTGGGTCTCACCTAATATGTCACCAGAAATGCTCCCTGGCCACCACACACCCTCCTCCCCTTGCTTAACTTCCTCCATGCACTTGTCACCAACAGACATCCTCTGCACTGGCCACCTCCCTGCCAAAGACGAAGCTCCCTGAGAACAGAAACCGCACCTGTTTTGTTCCATGCCAGCACCTAGACCCATGCCTGGCACATAGTAGGGCTCTAGAAATATCAGCTGAATCAGTGAATGAATGAGCCTGAGCTGAGCACTGAAGGATGAGGGTGAGTCTGCCAGGCAAGTGGCAGGAAGAGATGTTCTAAGCAGAAGGAACAGCACGTATAAGGCTGAGACACAAAAGGACATGTGTGTTTGTCAGAGGAGGCAAGGAGTTGTGGTGTACAGAGGGTCCAAGTGTGGGGCTGGGAGTCAGGCAAGGAGCCTGGTTATGAAGGGACTTTGTTTACTCATCCATTCATTCAAAATTTTTAAGCCTGTGAGGAGCCTGCCCATCTAAAGGGATGGGAATTAACCCCAAAGGTACTTGGGAGCCATTGAGAAATACAGACCAGGGGCATGACACTTTCACAGGATGAAACCTCAATATGTCCCAGGTCCTTCTCAGCCCCCAGGGGGTCTGCTCTGCTACTGACTTCACTCTAGGGCAGCCTGTTGGAGGTCTGGGGAGAATGTGCCTTTTGAAGTTTCCCCTGGGAGGGCCACAGAGCCACTGAGTCTCCACAAGAGCCAGCCCATTCATCTGTGACCCTCCCAACACATGAGTCACACAGCCCAGATGGGAAGTACTAACCTCCTGAGCTGGAAAAATGAAAACTCAATCCCGTCTTTTTTTTTTTTTTTTTTTTTTCAGTTTTAGGCCAGGGCTGGATTTGAACCCACCACCTCCCGTGGTGACTTACTCCTTTGAGCCACAGGTGCTGCCCAAAACTCAATCCTTTCACTTTCTAGATGGAGCAACTGAGGCCCAGCAAAGAGAAAGACTTACTCAAGGTCATCCTGAATATCAGCCACACCTCTTTTGTTTACCCCAATTCAGACTGACTTTTTTTTTTAAAAAGGGGAAAGGGATTTGGCTCACATAAGACATTAAAGAGTAAACTTCAGGTACAGCTGGATCCAGGCTCAACTTGGGACACATGCCACCCCTCAGACAATCTTTGGACATAGACTTATAGAACTCTCAGCAGCCAAGTCTGGGTGTAATTTGTCTCTCCTGGAATGGGGGTGAGGTTCAGGGAGTTCCAGCCCCACATGATACCCCAGGACTGAGAAAGGGATAGTGAGGGACCCCAAAGGAAAATCGGAGTGCAGGCCCAAGAAAAGAGGAAAAGGGAAGCTAATGTCCCCACACCCAGGAAATCAGGGGGAGAATCCCGAGAAGAACCTCACTCCTGGCCCACCACGCACACCACTTTCTTTTTTCTTTTGCTTTGTTTTTGAGACAGAGCCTCACTTTGTTGCCCTTCATGGAATGCAGTGCTGTCACAGCTCACAGCAACCTCAAAATGCTTGGGCTCAAGCGATCCTCTTTGCCTCAGCCTCCCAAGTAGCTGGGACTCCAGTGCCCACCACCATGCCCAGCTATTTTTAGAGACGGGGTCTTGCTCTTACTCAGGCTAGTCTTGAAATCCTGAGCTCAAGCAATCCACCTGCCTACACCTCCCAGAGTGCTGGGATTCCGAGTGTGAGCCACCAGGCCAGCCTCTTTCCTAAACGGCTTCAGGAGGATTAACTTGATGTTAGCATGGCGGATGGGCCAGGGCGGGGAAGCTGGAGGCAGAGGACCAGTGGGAGCTCGTCCAGGCGAGAGGTAATGAGCCCCTTGACAGGAACCAATCCATCTCCCAACCCCCTAACTCGCTTCCCCACTTCAGCATTTTGCTGCAGGAAACACCCGTCACTTCTTCAAGATGAATGGCACACCAACACCATTATTAATGTATTTTTAAGTGGTGTTTAGAATTCACTTCATTTTAAATAAAATGACATAGATTTTCCCTGACTTGTTGACACCCTCGAGGCTTGGCACAACACGACTCCTGCCTCAACAGGGTGATGTCTGGGCATTCCCCCAGCAGGTCACCAGGGCTGGGCTCACAGTATCATGACAAGTGGCAAGAAAAGGCACCCAGAGTGACAGAAACCTGTTGTTTCATCTACACAGGTGGGAGTGTGGGGGCCTTTCTCCGGACGGTCACTTAGCAGGGTATTTTTAGTGCCTTAAGAGGTACATACACTTTGGTCCACTCATCCCACCTCTGGCAAGACCCCTTAAAGATAGAACCAGAAATGTGAATTTTAAAAAAGCTTTGAATGCCAAAGATGTTCCTTAGGGCATTGTTTATAGTACAGAGAAGATGAAAATCACCTCATGTCCAACCAGAGGGCAATGGTCATTCAAACTAAGGCAGCTCACTCTATGAGATGTCCTGTGTCTGTTCAAAAGGTTGCCTACAAAAATTATCTTAAGATCATTTGATTTGGCTCAGCACCCATAGCTCAGTGGGTAGGGTGCTGGTCACATACTCCTAGGCTGGCAGGTTCAAACCCAGCCCGGGCCAGCTAAACAGCAATGACAACTGCAACAACAACAACAAAAAAGCCAGGTGTGGTGGTGGGTGCCTGTAGTTTCAGCTACTTGGGAAGCTGGGGCAAGAGAATCACTTAAGCTCAAGAGTTTGAGGTTGCTGTGAGCTGTGACGCCACAGCACTCTACTGAGGGTGACATAGTAAGACTGTCTCAAAAAAAAATCATCTGATTGGAAAAAGCAGAAACTTCAGGAAGCTCAAACAAAAGGAGGATGATTTTAAGCATCAGAGGAATTTCCTAGAGTCCAACAGCCAGAACCACAACTGAGACACACAAAACCTGCCAGTCCTCAGGTTCCAGGTGGGGCAACTGAGACCCACCAAGAAGAAAAGACTTAATCAAGGTCATACTGTGTATGGGTCACAGCTCTTTCATTTACAAGTAACAATTCATACTGACGTCTTTTATAAAGGAGCAGGGATTTGGCTCATGTAACTAGGATGTGAAAGAGTGAACTTCAGTTACAATTGGATCCAGGCTCAGTTTGAGACACCTGCTACCCCTCAGACAATCCAACTCTCAGTTGCCTAAGTCTGGGTATAATATGTGTCTCCCCTGACCCCACAAAATCTCCCGTCCCTGCTTCTCTCTGGCTGCAATGTTTTGTCTCTGCAGAGCAGTTTGGCAACTCCAGCCCAGAGCTTACCTACTACTCTAGCTCAATCCCACAGATGTGGAATTCAATCTTCTCTTCCTGTTGTAAGCAAATGAGAGAAGGAGGAAGGGAAAAAATCAAGAAGAGAGGAGGAGAGAACAGGAGAAAGAAAAGAAGGAAGGGAGAGAGATGGGGGAGGAAGAAGAAAGGGAGAAAAGAGAAAGAAAAAGAGAATTCCTGGAAGGGATAATTGAATTGGCTCAGCTTTGGTCAGGTGACTGTGCTGGTCCATCAGCTGTGCTGGACCAGGGGGCTACCCGTAGGACATCAGGCTTTCCATTTTGGTTGTTTGGGGTGAGGTAAGGCAGGAGGAAATGACTGATAACAAAGATACTAGCACATAATCACAGGGTGTATTAGTCACCTATTGCTGCGTAACAAATTATCTAAACACTTGGTGGTTTGAAGCAGCATTTATTATCTCACATGGTTTCTGTTGAGGAGAGATTTATCTCAGGGATTCTGCTGCAGAGTTTCTCACAAGGTTGCAGTCAAATGTCAACCAGGGCTTTAGACTTCTTCAGGCTTGACTGGGCTAGAGGAGCTCCTTCAAAACTCACCCACAGAGCTGTTGGCAGCAGGGTTCCATTTCTTGTTGGCTGTTGGCTGGAGGCCTCAGTTCCTCACCACATGGGTCTCTCCATAAGGCTGTTCATGACGGACAGCTGGCCTTTCCCAGGGCAAATGATCTGAGAAGAAAAGCAATCAAGACTGAAGCCACAGTATCCTTCATGTACTAATATCAGAAGTGACACCCCATCAGATCTTCTGAATTTTATGGGTCACACAGCCCAACCCTGGTACAGTGTTGAAAAGGATTACATAGGGGCATGAAAACTAGGAGTAGGACCATCAGGAGCCACTTCCAATTCTAACACACGTGGAAAACTCTTGTTCTATAAAATGGCTTCAAGGTAGATTCATGCCTGTTTTCCCAGCACTTTGGAGGCTGAGGCAAGAGGATCGCTTGAGGCCAGAAGTTCAAGACCATCCTGGGCAACATAGCAAGACTCTATCTCTATAAAAATAATTTTTTTAAATAAGCTGGACATTCTGGCACATGCTTGTAGTCCAGCTACTCAGGAGGCTGAGGCAGGAAGATCACTTGAGTCCAGGAGTTTGAGGCTGCAACGAGCTATGATGATACCACTGCACTCTAACCTGGGCAACAGAGTGAGAAACTGTTTCTATAAAAAGGTAAAATGTGAAAGAAAAAAAAAAAAGGTTTCAAAAGTGTCTGTGCTATACGTATTTCTTTTCCTTGACGAAAGGATCAAGTGGAGTCAACATAATCGCAAGGAAAGCCTTCTTTTGAAAGCAGTTGCCTTTGATTACTTCTGCCAGGTACCAGAGGACCTCAGAGGTTCAGATCTGAGATTCGGATATCTGTAGCATGTGGGTTGAGTGTATCCATGGGCAGCCTCCAGGCCACAAGACAGGGCAAAGGGTATTTGCATCCCCCACCCCCCAGAGCTAGGGTCCAGACCCATGCAAGTCGTGTCTGGCGGACTATGGGCAGCCCCCTAATGGAAACCAGGAAGGACTGCAGGAGCCAGGAATAAAGTCTTCAGAAGAGAATGCAGAGAGAGGGGTGGGAGGGAGACGTGGCAGCAGGGCCCCCGGATGGAGGGGGTCTTGGTTCTGGATACATCTTGACACCTGATTCCAGGACGTGTCACCTCAGCAGCAGAAACAGCCCTGGGAGAGGAGACAGAGTGTGAGCAGAGAGAGCTGTCTTATAGTGAGGCCACTGGGGACCTCACCCTCAAGAGGTACCCTTCCCAGCAAACAGTGAGCCCTGGCAGCAACGGAGAATATGGGGTGCAGGAGGCAGGACCCCCTGGGCAGGGCCCCCAACGGAGACGTGGAAGGCGGCAGCATCAGTGGCTGGAGAAGGAGATTCACCCACACTCTTGGGAAGGAGATAAAGTCCCCCAGGACCTGGAGTTCCCACAGGACAAGGTGGCAGGTGGACCCAGAAAACTAGTGCTATCAAAACTAGTGCTCTTAGCCAGACTTTCATCACCTAGTGATTCTTACAGCCACAAAAACCAAAAAAATAGACATCCCGGAAGGAATCTCGCTAGAAGTCTAGTTCAAACCCCACATCTCAGCCAGCTACTGAGGCTTGACCACTTCCAGCGGCTGTGAGTTCAGTCCTCCATGAGGAAATTCATTCCCTAATTGGACGGTGCTGACTGACAGAAAGTCCCTTCTGAAATTTGAGACAAAATCTGTCTTCCTCTGAGTCCTTCTGATTGGCCCTAGTTCTGCCCTCTGACGCTTCACACAACACATCAGCACCCACTCCCTGGGGGTCCAGTGGTCATCGTCTGCCCTGTTCAGATCAGCTCCTCCTGGCGCGTGGTAGACCATCAGGAACCATTTTTTCTCAAACCTACAGCAGGAGCCGTTCTGCACAGCACTACGTGACCCTGAGAATGGTTCTAATGGAAAGGACTGGCCATGGCCAGCCTTGGTGAGGATGGGGAGCAATAGGACCCCTCCTACACTGCTGGTGGGAACGGACAGCCGCCTTGGAAAACAGTCCGCACGACCCACCCCTTCCGCTCTAGTTATTTACCCAAGAGAAGTGAAAATATCTCTCCACACCAAGCCACACACGCATGGACATTCTAGCAGCTTCATTTATAATAGCCAAAAACGAGAAGGGACCCAAATGTCCATCCATGAGCGAATGGAAAAAGAAATTGTGGGATAGCCTTTCAACAGCAGTAACTCAGCGCCACAACAGAGAGAGATCTCAAAACAGATTGCAATGAAGGAAGGGAGACACGAAAAGTCTGCGTACTATACGGTTTCATTTCTAGGGACTCCTGGAAAAGGAAGTGTGATCTTTTTTTTTTTTTTTTTTTCTTTGAGACGGAGCCTCAAGCTATCCCCTGGGTAGAGTGCCATGGCATCACAGCTCATAGCAACCTCCAACTCCTGGGCTCAAGCGAGTCTCCTGCCTCTGCCTCTGCCTCCCAAGTAGCTGGGACCACAGGTGCCCGCCACAACGCCCGGTCATTTTTTGGTTGCAGCCATCATTGTTGTTTGGTGGGCCTGGGCTAGGGATTCGAACCCGCCACCTTAGGTGTAGGTGGCTGCCGCCTTAGCCAATTGAGCCATAGGCGCCGAGCCAGGAAGTGTGATCTATAGGGACAGATAACAGATCGGTGTTTGCTGGGAATGAGAGCGGGGAGAGAGAGGTGGGTTTCTAAGGGGAGTAAGAAGTCTTTTGGAGGTGATGGAAACATTAGGTATATTGATGGCAGGGGTATCTTGGCAGGTCTTTCAACACTCCCCACGTTGTGTACTTTAAACATAATCACGTTGTCCATGTACACGTTAAATATATACAATGTATTTTAGATCGTTTCTAGAAACTCTGACACGCAACCCCTTATCGGAATGATATAAAAATTGTGGCCAAGCTGAAGGCCTCCTGGGTCTGCCTTGATGAGCCGTCTCTAATTAACGCAT
>CAUYQV010014289.1:0-28822 GCA_963574575.1 Galagoides demidoff
GTCTGGCCCTGCAGTGCCTAATGTGGAGAGGGCAGGTGGGGCGGGGAGTCTGGCCCTGCAGTGCCTGATGTGGAGAGGGCAGGTGGAGTGGGGAGTCTGGCCCCACAGTGCCTGATGTGGAGCTGGCAGGTGGGGCAGGGAGTCTGGCCCTGCAGTGTCTAATGTGGAGAGGGCAGGTGGGGCCGGGAGTCTGGCCCTGCAGTGTGTAATGTGGAGAGGGCAGGTGGGGCGGGGTGTCTGGCCCTGCAGTGACTAATGTGGACAGAGCAGGTGGGGCAGGGTGTCTGGCCCTGCAGGTCTGATGTGGAGAGGGCAGGTGGAGTGGGGAGTCTGGCCCTGCAGTGCCTGATGTGGAGAGGGCAGGTGGAGCGGGGAGTCTGGCCCTGCAGTGCCTGATGTGGAGAGGGCAGGAGGGGCGGGGAGTCTGGACCTGCAGTGTCTAATGTGGAGAGGGCAGGTGGAGTGGGCAGTCTGGCCCTGCAGTGCCTAATGACGAGAGGGCAGGTGGGGTGGGGAGTCTGGCCCTGCAGTGTCTAATGTGGAGAGGGCAGGTGGGGCGGGGAGTCTGGCCCTGCAGTGCCTGATGAGGAGAGGGGAGGTGCGGTGGGTAGTCTGGCCCTGCAGTGCCTGATGAGGAGAGGGGAGGTGGGGCGGGGAGTCTGGCCCCGCAGTGCCTGATGAGGAGAGGGGAGGTGAGGCGGGTAGTCTGGCCCCGCAGTGCCTGATGAGGAGCGGGGAGGTGGGGCGGGGAGTCTGGCCCCGCAGTGCCTGATGTGGAGAGGGCAGGTGGGGCGGGGAGTCTGGCCCCGCAGTGCCTGATGTGGAGAGGGCAGGTGGGGCGGGGAGTCTGGCCCTGCAGTGTCTGATGTGGAGAGGGCAGGTGGAGTAGGGAGTCTGGCCCTGCAGTTTCTAATGTGGAGAGGGCAGGTGGAGTAGAGAGTCTGGCTCTGCCGTGTCTAATGTGGAGAGGGCAGGTGGAGCGGGGAGTCTGGCCCTGTAGTGCCTGATGTGGAGAGGGCAGGTGGAGCGGGGAGACTGGCCCTGCCGTGCCTGATGTGGAGAGGGCAGGTGGGGCAGGGAGTCTGGCCCCGCAGTGCCTGATGTGGAGAGGGCAGGTGGGGCGGGGAGTCTGACCCTGCAGTGCCTGATGTGGAGAGGGCAGGTGGGGCGGGGTGTCTGGCCCTGCAGTGCCTAATGTCGACAGGGCAGGGGGGCGGGGCGTCTGGCCCTGCAGTGTCTAATGTGGAGAGGGCAGGTGGAGTGGGGAGTCTGGCCCTGCAGTGCCTGATGTGGAGAGGGCAGGTGGAGCAGGGAGTCTGGCCCTGCAGTGCCTAATGTGGAGAGGGCAGGTGAAGCATTGTGGAGTCTTCTCATTTCATTATTTCTGTATGGTCTTTGAACAGAAAAGAAAAGTTATGTTATGAGACCCCAAGAGCGGATCATGTATTGTTTCTTTGCTGTGTTTCTCACCTCCAAATAACTGGTCCTTCTCCTGCATTTTCAATAAGTTACAGAAACCAAAAACCACGGCACAGAGCAGGAGGATGAACGCCGTGGGTCCCCACTCAAGCAGGTTTCTATATTCAGAATTTGTCTTTTGCTTCATTCTCTTCCTCAGCCCTCCTGCCTCCCTCCACCCTCCCTGCCTTCTGATTTCTCCTCTGTGTCCTTTTTACCGGTTTTCCTTTATCTTTCTTGAAAAGAATATATAGGTTTTTTTTTTCTTTTCCAAAAAGAAAAATAAAATTGGCCCTTGTGAGTCAAGAAGTCAAGAAGGGAAGAGGAGACGAGTGGAGAAGGAGAAAGTCCAAGAGATATCCCAAGCCCGCCCCAGGTTCCAGAGGACATTCTCTCTGGCCTCCCCTCCCCCGCCTGATCCATGGCAGCAGGTGCCTCTGCCACTGGCCAGCTGTTTGGACGTGTAGAAGGGCAAGACACAATCCTGTGTCTTCCCTGAAAGCTCTGTTCCTTGCTGCCACGCAGTGCCAGGCTGGGTCTGTGAAGATCTGGTGTCCAACAGGAATGCACCATCACCCACTCTCCACGAGTGGCTCCCTTTGCTCTTCCCAGAGTCTGTTTTTAAGTAGAACGTGCACATTGTACGCAAGTGCCTCACTCCTAAAATTCAGCCCGTGGGGTGGGGGGCATTCAGAGAGCAAGAAAGCTCCTAGATCAAAGATATCACGAAGAGCATTATTTTTAGCCAGGTACAAGTCTGGGCCAGGAACCAAACAGCGCACTAACCCCTCCTCAGATCCCCCTGCTGGAAATAGCCCTCAAATCCCCCCCTTTCCTCCCTATGCCTCTCTTTGGTCTCTTTGCTTAGCCAGAATATATATAGTGGAATTCACCAGGGAGCCCTCCTGACCCACCCCCGCAACCCAACAACATTTCAAAACATTTGGGGCAACCCTGTTCTAGAACCCTTAGTAAAAGAGCAGATTAAATGCCACCCCGCACACTGTGCTTAATTACCTTGTTAGAAACACACTGTAGCTCACTGTATCTAAATGCAAATTTCTGTATTTGAGATTTTTATTAAATTTGATAATATAAGTCAAATAATTGCTTGTTTATACCGGAAGGGGTTAGGGCTGATGAAGCGCAGAAGCTCAGAGGAAAAACAAGGAGACAACTATTTTCTTGCTTCATTTAGAATAGATCCCACCCCACCCCCAGCTGTGTTTTCGTTCTCTCCTTGTTCTTTCCTTACATTCTCTGTCTCGCTTCTGCTGGGCTCATTTTGTTGAGGAAGAAGATGAAGATAAATAGCACTTAGAACAAGCTGCAGTGCAGCCTTCGCACGGCAGGGCCCAGCAACTTGCCCCGTCACTGGTGCTTACTGAGACTGAGTGCTAGACATTTTATCCGTGATTTTCAAATTTGGAGGCCGCATCCCATAGCCTCACACACACTACACACAAACAGCGTGCATGTAAGATTTCAGGAACCTGTACTTTCCTGAATTATTGTGCCTTATTTTCTAATCTATTCTGCTCTACTTTGTTCTGTTTTTTAAAAAACTGCTTAAATGCCAGTCGCAAACCAGTTAAAATTCAATAAAGGAATCTTGATCCTCGGTTAAGAAAAAAACAGAAAGAAAGACAAAATTCCATTAGATGTTGCTGCTGGTCATGGTACTTCTAAACTTCATTAAAACCTCAAAAGAATGATGGAAACAGTTCCTAAAGAATAATACCTCCAGCCCAGAGTGCTAATTATTAAGGGTCAGCTTAAAATCAGATAAGACCGCAGGACCGAGAACAGCTGGACCCTTGTGCAGAAGTTTCTGCCGTAGATGACAGGGCTGGCTGCAGAGTGTTCCCCGGCAGGCGGCATCATGCTTTAAATGATGTCAGTTTCCAAGGGCCCTTCATGTTCACACACCCCAGTGCTGGCTGCGCGTGGCTGGTTCTCGGCACTGTCCCCCTCCCGGTCACACCTGCTCAGGCCCTTGGACCCAACGGGGTCTGTGAGGTGAGATGACCTCGTGTTCACTGCCGACCATGACTATCATTTTTCTCACCCCTTTTCGGACTGGGTTAGGCGTCATTACCTTTCATAGCCTCCTCTCACGGCAGACAGATCTGTTTTACAGACTGGTTTGTCCATCAATGTGCATCCTGTGTCAGGAGTAGTTCCCAGTTAATCTAGAGCCCAACACGTTAATGTCAAACATTCTATTTTGACTAAGATAGGACAGATCAAAATCATGGACACCGAAGAGAAGGGAAAGGTAGGAGGTGAAGGGAGGAAGGAGAGAAGGCCAGATAAAGACGTTTGATTCAATGCCTTCTTTTTGAAACACAATGCAGGCATTATTTTATTAAATACTAATAATCCCAGAAAAAAGATGGCAGTTAACCCTATTTATAGGAAGATGATCTTCAGGAAGCCGGAGCTGAATTTTTCAGATGTTCTGACCCTAGTGGGTGTTGTGGATTAGAACACGGTTCTGCCTGGGGTCCCTGAGCACTCTTCCAAATATACATGGAACCAGCTGAACAGGTGCACTGCTGGCTGCTTTGAAGGGAGCCAGTGCTCCCAGACAGCAGTGGTTACAGCCCAGAAAGAGACTAACATCACAGCCTCCACATGAGGAGATGAGAGGAATTTCTCAAATCCGCACCCCTGAAAATTTGGTGCCCGTGTTTCTAAAGCAGCAGTTCTCAACCTGTGGGTCGCAACCCCTTTGGACTGTATTAAAGGTTCATGGCATTAGGAAGGTTGCAAACCACTGTTCTAAAGATATTTTGGGAAGAAAGGGTTAGGAAATTGGGTCTGCTGATTGGCTGGGGAAGAACTCATAGGGTCAGGAAGCAGAAATTGTCTTC
Source organism: Galagoides demidoff (assembly GCA_963574575.1). Taxonomy (NCBI): domain Eukaryota; kingdom Metazoa; phylum Chordata; class Mammalia; order Primates; family Galagidae; genus Galagoides; species Galagoides demidoff. The sequence continues at coordinate 4,335 of CAUYQV010014289.1, forward strand.
TTGCCCTGAGTGAGTCCCCAGGTTGCAAGACCAGCTGACTTGGTTCCTTAGTATGAACTAATGGTCTGGTTGGGTCACTTGGTCCACGGGAATGCAAGGTCCATAAGATGTCTCAAAGGCCGGCCTTAGGTTTCTATGGGAACAATGAAGAAAGCTAAGAAACCTCATGTTCATCAGCCATGTGACACCAGAGTAGTAAGCAACTATAGGAGAGAAAGCTAGGAAAAGCATTTTATACGTACACACACACAGTTTTTTTTTTCTTAATTAAGCCTATACCAGGCCCCTATCATAGTTCCCACATTACTGCCGTTTATTCAATTTACAAAAATTAGTTTCCCATATGGACATTATAATTTCCCTTTGAAACACAGAGAACACCAAAAAGGAACTTTGACCAAAGAAAGTCGCTGTTGATATTGTACTTGCACACTCAAAAATTGTCTGTATATCCGAAAGCTCTCAGGAAACATTTGAGATGGAAGGAAAGCTGAGATCATGAGGCTGAGATTCTGCACTGTGAGACGGGTCAAGCAAGATATTTCCTTTGGGACTTGAGTGAAAAAGATAAAAAGAAGGGAGGGAAGAGAATAAAAGTTAAAAGTGAGGAGAGAAAGAGATTTAATTAGATACACCCCCCCAAGACCGGGAAAAAAGAGATTTAATTAGATATACCCCCCAGACAGGGAAAAATGGAAGAGAAGTGCCCTCAGATCAGAGGTCATAATGGAAACGGTCTGATTAAAAAATCTATCCCAGGCTTCATTTTCCACCCTCGTCTCTGTGATCATTGTTCATGGTGCATTTATACTTTACAGACTTGAACTGTGTTCCGGGTTGGTTCAGATTCACGTGATCTCTTTCTGGAGGCCAGACCTTTGAAAACTTTTTGTCAAATCAATATGGCATTTTTATGATTGTTACTTAATGTTTTTGTGTAAGAAAGTTGCCTATTTATAATTGAAAACAAGGAGAAACAGTTGTGTTGTGGTTTGGGCAATGCTCCCTAGAAGAGGGGCCCTCTGCCAGGTGCTAATTACATTCCTATTGTATTTTGGATTCACACTTCCCACACTAGGGAGAGGGAAAAAGTTTGGGTGGAAAGGGAGGGGGCTTGAAGATAATTGAACAAGGTGAAAATGAATGCTCATTAAATTCCAGAATACAGGAGGACTCATTTCATGTGAGAGGGCTGTAAATACGACTTTTAATGAAGTTATGACATGGTTGCCAATAAAAGTCATTTACTCTGCAGTATTACAGTTAATTATGCACAGCTGGAGCCATTTGTGGCATGTCCCTTGTTAACTTACCGTCACTGCATATTAACCCCTTCAACACAGGATCAGCCAGGAACCAGGCAGATTTAGAACTATAGAAAACATTAAATAAATGTCCCATGTGTCTTGGGGTAACTTACAACCTGCAAGAAAACTGGCCATCTGTCCCTCCCCTCGGCAGACCCTGCCTTCCAAGAGTGCAAAGGAGGGGAGGGTGCAAGGAGAGAGAAGGAGAAAGAGAAATATGATACCCCTCCCCATTTTTTGAAAAAAATAAGACAGACACTTCCTTTGATTTGTGGTAAAATGTATAGATGTAACTTTTTTTTGAAACAAAGTTTTACTTTGTCACCGTATGTAAATGACGTGTTGTTATAGTTCATAGCAACCTCAAACTCTTGGGCTCAAGTGATCCCCTGGCCTCAGCCCCCTGAAGCTGGAACTACAGGTGCCCGCCACAACACCCAGCTATTTTTAGAGATGGGGGTCTCACTCTGGCTGGGGCTGGTCTCAAACTTGTGAGCTCAAGTGATCTACCTGCCTCAGCCTCCCGGAGTGTTCAGCTTACAGGCGTGAGCCACCGAGCCCAGCTGATATAACCATTTTGTTACTGATGTTAGGGGCATTTTATTAAATTTGTTTTATATGTACTTGTAAGATTCTGACAAAAACACTACTAAAATAAAGCCAGGTGAAACTGACACATCGTCCTTAACAGCTCCACCTGTTGACAAAGAGCCTGTTGCACAGCTTGACTGGAAGACATTTCTGTTTCAGAAAATCTTGCATTCTGAGATGGATCAATAAATGTAGAGGGACCTGTAGGCTGACGGCAGTTACAGATAACTCAGCCACGGCCGTGGCTTGTGCCAGGATCCAGACAGCCGCACATCCCATAAGCCCTGTTTCCGGGAAATGCCATGAATGACGGGAACTTCCTATCGAAATGCTGTGAATGATGAAAGTTCCAATTTTGTATTTATGAAGATAATTTCAACTATGGATGCAGCTTCCTACCTTCATTCTGGGAGCCTGGTTGTTTGGCAAAGCAAAAGCAGTGCTTTATATTTTTATTATGAGGCAGGAGTGGGGGACCTTACTCTGTGATCAGAATTGTCATAAAGTTTTGGATTTGGGGGGTTGATTCACATTAACCCCCCAAATCCAAGAGGATTTAGCGCTCCAAGCCACCAAGATGCGGTGCTCGGGAAACGGAGCTCAAGGACATCTTTGTGGGGCCCTGGAATTGGCTCTCAGGATGACCTGCCACAAACAGGAATGGCAGAATCTTGCTCTGTTTCTTGTTTATTCTGATTCAAAATGATGTCATTTTCTGGTTTATCTCTGCTCAAGATTGATCTGAATTATTTCTGTCATTAATTAATGGCCATCTGGTGTCTCTCTAACAGTGTTAAATGCTGAGAAATTGATTCTGTGATATATATCTGTAGGATTTTATACAAAATTTCCCTTGACTCCAGCCTTCTCTTGCTTTTCAGGACTGTTTCAAGGGAGCTACTGTTTTGGAGAGGCCACAGGCCAGTCTCTACATCTTTGCTCAGAAAATCATTCCAGGTCATGTGATACGTCATCGATCTTTTCCTTGGTGGGGGTGGGGTGGGGCAGCATAGTCTAGGAAGGGGCTGCTTGCACACAATCCCTTTTATATGTGTTTCTGTAAAAATGATCTTTTTTTTTTTTTTTTAAAACAGAGTCTCTCTCTGTCCCCCTGGGTGGAGTGCCGTGGCATCACAGACCACAGTAACATGAAACCTACTTTGGGCTGAAGCCTCCAAAGTAGCGGGACTACAGGTGTGTGCCACAGGGATCAGCTATTTTTTTTTTTTTTTTGAGACAGGGTCTCGCTCTTGCTGGGGCTGGTCTTGAACTCCTGAGCACCAGCAATCCACCCGCCTTGGCCTCCTAGAGTGCTAGGATTATGTACCCAGCCCCAAAGGTGGATTTTTCTGATTGCTGTCAGTTTTCTGTGTGTGTCTGTAAGTGAGAACAGCCACTCTTCACAAACAGAATTATAATGAATGGTCTGTTTATATTTACAGCCCATCTCCTTGGCAGCCAGATTTCTTAGACATTAGTTGATCATGAGAATCTGTCCTATTTCCACCCTCTAAGACAAACACACATTTCTTCTACGAAAAGGGAGAAAGCATATGCAAATATTTTAAAAAACTGAAACAGTCTGTTATGGCTTAGAGAGCCGAGGGCCTGGGCTGGTTTTCCTATCAGGTTGTGGATAAACCTAAAGGATAATGAACTTGGAATTCAGATGGAATTTATAGGGTTTATCAGGAGTCTGAAGATCTCTTATTAATGACCGCCTTCTCAAGAAACTGAAGGGCACCTGTATAATCTGGCCTTTTCTTGATTTTTCTCTTGAAAGATATGAAAGAGTAATACCCTCTGAGAATCAACTCAGAAACCTACACCCTAGTAACTTGGTACCCAGACAAAGAGCCTTACCGAGAGTTCAAACCCAAGGAAAAGGGCAGGTTCCTTACAGACAAAGGATACACCAAAAGTTCCCGCCCTGTCCAAGATATTTCTCATGTATAATTTAAAATATTTTGTGAGCATAGCTCTGGTATACCTTTGTCTAACTATAGAGGACGTTAATAAATTAGAATACAACATTTTATAATTAAAGAAGAGAAGAAAGAGATTGAACTGGTAATGCTTCCTATGCTGACCTTTTAAGGAAAACTTCCCAGACAGCAGGGAGGGGTCCAGCTGTGCTGGCCTGGGAGGTCGCCTGATGGGAAACAAGGAAAGCAAGTGGTTATCAGCCAGCGACAGATGCTCATTCAGCTGCCCTGGCGGCACTTCCTGATACACTGTCGGTACGTGGTGAGTCAACACAGGTATGATGAAGTCCTAGTTCATGTGCACGCCTATGGACCACGGTAAACCTCTTGATAAATTAGGGGAGATTAGTAATTTAAAATTCAGCAGTGTGTCTTCTAATCTTATCACAAGGCAAAATAAAACAGAAACTTGATGTTTGACATAAGATTGGGTATTTTTATGGAAAGTAATTCTATTTTGCACTTTCTAAATTCCCCAGGCTGTTTTGAAGTCACCTGTATTGTCACTGTTTCCATACACTATTCAGGCTTAGAAGAATACACGAGGTCAGGCAACTAAGTTTGAGAACTCGTCCTAGAAAAAGTGCTACGTGCCTCATTTCAGAATATCACTGCGGTCCCCTGCCAGGTACTCCCCCCGGGAGCTGTGAACCAAGGCCAGCACCTAGTGCACCCCGCAAAGCACCTTATCTGGGATGAGTTCACAAACTCGATTGTCTGACCTCATACATATATATGTGGTACTCAGATGTAACTTGGGTATTACAATGTTAATACAGTATTTTTTTTCCTTTATAAAATTATGTATACGCATTTTTGGCAACTTCTGTGTGTATGTATGGAGATATGTGTATATGTATATCTCCATATATAGACACACATAAATATGTATATGTATGTGTATATATATCTCCATATATAACACACACACAGAAGTTGCCAAAAATATGTATACATAGTTTTAGAAAGGAAAAAAGAACTGTATTAATATTGTAATACTCAAGTCACATTTGACTTCTGCACTTACAAGATGTACAAGGTAAAAGATAACAAACATTAACAGTACATATCCAGTATTACAATTTTAATACTTATTTTTTTCCTTTCTTAAAATGTGTATACAGTTTTTGGCAACCTCTGTACATCATACATTTAACTAATTGCATTATAATAATTACTGTCTTCTCATAGAATGGTTTAGTGAAGTTTGGACAGTGCTGCAGATCATCTGGGATTCTTTCCCGTACTTGCACCATCAGAGTAAAATTTTATCTTTTTTTTTTTGAGACAGAGCCTCAAGCTGGCATCCTGGGTAGAGTACCGTGGCATCACAGTTCACAGTAACCTCCAACTCCTGGGCTCAAATGATTCTCTTGCCTCAGCCTCCCAAGTAGCTAGGACTGTAGGTGTCTGCCACAATGCCCAGCTATCTGGGGGTTGTAGTTGTCATTGTTTCAGCTGGCCTTAGCCTGGATTTAGACCCGCTAGCTCTGGTGTATGTGGCTGTGCCTTAGCCACTTGAGCTACAGGTGCCAAGTCCAGAGTGAAAATTTAAATGTTACCTCTCTGGTGAAATATCCTGGTCCATATGAAACAAATTTGCTCTTGGTAAAGCTCCAATGAAGGTGGTGAAGTCAACGTGGTCGAACCATTCTCTGATTTGGTTAATATATATTGAAGCTGAAACTGAAGAATTTATCATCTAAGGAACACTGAAGTTGTTAACAGTCATTTAGGTTGTTTACATTTTGGAAATATTTTGAACAAAGCTGCTACATATATTTATATGCAAGTCTTTTGGTGGGCATGTACCCCATGCCGGACTGAGATTCTTGGTCTTAAAGTAAGTGTAGGATTAAATTTATAAGAAACTACCAAGCTCATTACCAAAATGAGTGAATCTTTTTCTTTCTTTCTTTTTTTTTTATTAATTCCTTATTTCCAAAGAGCTGAAGTTTCTTATAATTGATGGAATAACTTCTTCTATTTTGCTAACTTTTTCTTATTCAATTTATATTAAATTATTATCTTTCTAATGAGTAAATTCATCAAAACACAATAATCATTTCTCATCTTTAACTCTCTATAACTTATGACCATTTCTCAACATAATAAAGGTGGTCTTTTAAAAAACTAATTTTTCATGATTAGAACACTTAAAAAAATAGGCATAGAAGGGACTTTTCTCAAGTTGATAGAGGCCATTTACAGCAAACCCACAGCCAGTATCATATTGAATGGAATTAAATTGAAACCATTTCCACTCAGATCAGGAACCAGGCAAGGTGGCCCACTGTCCCCATTGCTCTTCAACATCATAATGGAAGTCTTAGACATAGCAATTAGGGAAGAAAAAGCAATCAAGGGTATTCACATAGGATCTGAAGAGATCAAACTCTCACTTTTCGCAGATGATATGATCATATATCTGATGTTAAATATTTTTAGTGAGAATCATGATAACATTCTCCTTACCAAATTTTTAAAGAGCAAAAGAATTAGTAAATTTGAAAACATCTAAAATCTATAAATACATTAATATTCCTAAAGTCTGATATCCTGAGCATTTGAGAATTCTACCTAAATCTTTAGATTTTTCATTAATTTTTAAGAGAATTTATTTTAATATATGTTTCTTACACGAGATACTTATACAAATGAATTAAGGAATACAAAATTGAATTTAACATGGTTTCTACATTTTTGAAAAAAGGATAATCTACTCTAAATTAGAGACACCTTAATAAATAAAAAGGAACTATTAAATAAATGGTGATATCTATGAAATTCTACAAAAGCACTATATTATAATTAAGGTCTAATAAGCAAAACAACGTGATTATAATGAGAGATATGTGGAGAAAGTTTTGTTGAAGGAACACTTCAAAATACATTAACAATACTAATATTTACTCAGCACTTTCTATATATTAGATACTGTGCTAATTACATAGCAGATACTTCATAATGAAAGATGATTCTCATTTTACAAAAGGCGGGACCAAAACTAACTTTATATAATTAGCTTCCATTGAGAGGTTGTAGAACTTATCCAAGATCTTACAACACGTGCACAGCAGAAAAATGGAAATCAATATAGCCTTATTCAAAACCCTACACAAACTACTATTGTTGCTGGAATTTCTCACTAAGCCAAGTCCTTGGTCTTTGGTTTGGAAGGGCGAAACCATAGACGATGCAGATAAGTGACAGGATAGAGTCTATTGACAGGGATAAAGAGATAAACATAATGAGCATAAGAGGAGGAACAGCAGAGGGGGAACAGACCCTCCGGGAGCGGAGGCAGGAATCCAAGTAGGAAACCCCTGAGTCTTAGGTCTAGGGGTTTAAATCCTGCTTTTCCTATCCTGCAGACAGAGGTGAGGGAAAATATGTCACAATTGGCCCAAGGTCTGCCAGAAAAGAAAAAAACAAGAAAAGAAAAGGCACTTTCCATTGCCCTCCGCTTGCACATTTACTTCTACATTTTTAGAGTGACTAATGTTCATATTTCATTTTGGAAGTGATAGCTCTCTTCCACTATTTGATTATAGAGTTATTAACAAAAAGACAACCATATCACATTGTTTATATTTTATGATAATGTAAAATGCTCTCCAGTAAAAAGTTGAGATGCATGTTAACATTATCTTTATTCTCTTTGTATATAGAAATCACGATTCCTGTGCTTCTCTGTGGTGAATGCTTTGCTGCCAAATTTCCCAAGATTTTTGGGATTTGCACTGCCCCAGTTGCCTTGAACTCATTCCCAAGTTTCCCCAACCTAAGCTCCAAGGAGATCGACGTGAGTGTGAGGAAGAAAGAAAGAAAATAGCTTGTTGTTTAAGGCTTTCTGTTAAGCTACCTGATTTTATTACCACATCTTGCCACCGTTATCTGATGCCTTGGCCCTCTGTGAATCCAGAGTTTTTGTGATGTTCAATGAACCAGAACATGGGAAGCGATTCTCTTCCAGGATTCAGTTCCTTCTGGGAACAGTCCATATTTCCGCTGTCTCTGCTACACATCAATCAACATTCTCCCATTTTTGTTTTGTCTATTAAAATACATAATGAAACGCTGCTACTTTTTCTTACTATTGCTAATTAATTTCTTAATTATTTTTCTATTGTTTTAAGGCAAGAGGAATAATATGTGCACCAAAATATGTGGTGTTCATACTTTGATGAATTGAACTTGCCTCTTTAGTCCCTGCCATTTTCATCTACTCTTTCCCACTTTTTGCTTATTCTACAGTTGAAATTTCTTGGATTAATTAATACAGAGTGTCAGGATTCATTCAAACATTGAAATAACAAAGAAGAAAGACAAGAAATGTTTATAGTTTTTCAGTTCTTTGTGCTGAGAAATAGTACTCTCTTTTCCTCCCATCTTTCTTTTTATCTCCACCAAATATCAGAAGAAGAGTTACATAGGTTATAAAGACTTGTATTTTTGTTTGTTTTGTTTTGTTTTTGTAGAGACAGAGTCTCACTTTATCACCCTTGGTAGAGTGCTGTGGTGTCACAGCTCACAGCAACCTCCAACTCCTGGGCTTAAGCCTCTTGCCTCAGCTTCCTGAGTAGCTGGGACTACAGGCGCCTGCCACAACACCTAGCCATTTTTGTTGTTGTTGTTGCAGTTTGGTGGGGTCCAGGTTTGAACCCCCCACCTTCGGTATATGGGGCCAGCACCCTACTCCTTTGAGCCACAGGTGCCGCCTAAGACTTGTATTTTTAAAAATATTTTAAGTAGACTATTTTTTTTTTACTTCAGTTTTAGGTCCACAGCAAAACTGAGCATAAAGTACAGAGAATTCTCATATACTTCTTGCCTCTCACATACATGCACAGCCTCTACCACTGTCAACATAAAGTGGTGCTTTTGTTTTAATCAATGAACCTACGTTGACTATCCTTATCAATAGCTTATGTTAGGATTCACACTTGTCGAACATCCTGTGGGTTTTGACAAATGTATAATGGCATATATCCACCGTCATAACATCCTAAAGAATAGTTTCACTGCTCTAAAATTCCCCTTTGCTTCACCTATTCACCACTTCTTCTGTCCCTCCAGTAGGCAATCACTAATCTTTTTATTGGGTCCATACTTTTGCCTTTTCCAGAATGTCATATAACTGAATGGCGGTGTGCAGCCTTTTCATATTGGCTTCTTTTTCTTAGTGATGTGTGTGTATCCTGCAGTCTTTTCATTGCTTGATAGCTCATTTCTTTTTAGCACCAAATAATAATTCCATTGTCTGGACATACATCAGCTTATTTATCTGTTCAAATACTGAAAGGCATCTCAATTGCTTCTAAGTTTTGGCAATTATGAATAAAGTTGCTCTAAATATTCACGTAAAGACTCATAATTGTTATAACTTTTTATTTATTCATTTTTTATTAAATCATAGCTGTGTACATTAATGCAATTATGGGGTACAATGTGCTGGTTTTATATACAATTTGAAATTCTTTCATCAAACTGGTTGACATTGCCTTTACTGCCTGTACTTGTCAGTCCGTATGTGAACTTTTATATATGATAACAAATACGTCTAGCGTCTGAAAATACAAACCAGTAATAGTGAAATATTTTATCTTCATAAAAAGTATTTCATAAGCAAATCCAGGTATTTTAAACTTCTAGATATTCATATGTCCTCCTTCAGTCATGGAGTAAAATTTTGGCAGTTCTCCCCAGGAATGTATGGCAAAAGATCTCAAAGTACAAATTGCACCAGCACCGCTGGAAAACAATCATGGTAGTTATATTCTTATGAAAAATAAAAGACTCATTTCAGTTAGATAATAAGCTTCAAATTTTAATTTATAAATTGGAATAATTGAATGGAAAAGCCAAGGTCAACTGAGCTCTTTTTCACGGTCTCTTGACTGTACTATTCCCTCCTCAGCCATTTGATCAAAGTTTCAACTACAGGCTGACAGTTCCAGGTCTCAATTTCTTTCTTTCTTTCTTTTTTTTTTTTTTTCCATTTCGGCTGGGGCTGGGTTTGAACCCACCACCTCCAGCATGTGGGGCCAGCACCCTACTCCTTTGAGCCACAGGCGCTGCCCTAGGTCTCACTTTCATTCATCATCCTTGGTACATTCCCTCTGGGTTTTGAGACCCTCATATAAAGTCACTTCACCAAGTGGGGCATTACCATTCCTCAATTGTGTGTTGGAATAAGCATACTTTCTTCTTGAAAATGCTGAGAGTCTTCATATCTCTTTCAAATATGGAAGACCTGGAACCATAATCTTATATCTAATCCTAGTTTATTACTGGCTAATAATTACTATGTGTTACTCAGAGCTCTATTTATGAAATCTAACTTCTTTGCATGACCTTAAGGAAACAGAGCTGTTTTGATATTTAGAAAGGAAAAGACAAAGGCAACCTTTGTTCTCTGTTTCTTGTGATCACATTTAGCCATTGTTAAAATGTCACTAAGCCAGGCTGGAAGACCTTGTGATCACAGAGGCTCCTTTTCCACTCAAGAACAAACTCATTATGCTTGAATTCAAACAATGAGTTTCTCCTGGACCAAGTCAAACCACATTTCCCTGAATGGAATTCTACTCCTGATTGATACTTTTGAGAAAATCTTCTCAATTTCTCACAGATGCATGAAGTTTTGAACTACCAAGAGATTGAGGAATTAACATCTGCTCAAGCAAAGAAATATGAAAAATCCTCCAAACAGGATATTTCCATCAGGAGCAATGGAGGACCTCAACTGGTTTTACAGGCTGAATAACATCCTCTTTATAAGCATAAACAGGATTTTTAAGAGTAAGGGTATTAGAGATCTCTTTTGCTTTAGTCTTAACATTTTCCTGTTCTGTGAGGAAAGTTAATCTTCATCAAGACCACTGGTATAAGAGACACTTATGTATGGAAGTGACCATCATCTAAAAAAGCATTTCTCACCTCTTTATGTTTTGATACATTGGTTTTGAAGTGAATTGCAAGTAACGTATTATTTATAAGATTCAAATTATCCCTATAATAATTTTACTCCACTCACATTCCAATCTCCTATACTTGAGTTACTAATAACTTCACCAATCTACAAAATTGATTGGAATTGAGCACATCACAAAACCTATGTTATAGCCAGTAGTAACTGCAATTCATCCTTTATTTGTGCTTTATTTTCCTTCATCTCTACATTCATTGCTTTCATCAAGCTTTGGGTACACCAATGAGAATGTTGTGGGATGAATTCCCACATAAACTAGTTAAATAAAATGTGCTCTTTTAATTGTAGAAAATGAGGGGAATGACTCATAAGTATTGTGTGGTTTTGTCGAGGCCTAGCAACCTGGGAGAGCATGGCAGAGCCTGCAGGCGAGGCATAACAACCTCCTGCATGGAACCCTGACTATGCAGTCAGTCAGCCTGCCAGGGAAGGGCTGATGGCCCATCTGTGCAGGAAACATGGCTTAAATGTTGATGTGAGTGAAGAAAAATTCCATCATAATAGTGGGGGTGCCTCCAAAGCACAAGAAAACAGAGTCATTGAGCCTGTTTCTCAGAAACTTAATTGAGTTCATGGAAGAAAAAAAAGTTTTACTCCCCTGTTTGTCCTGACCTTTAACTTTGACAATGAAAGTCAGATAATGTAGGGTTGTTTTAGGTCTTTAGAGAGGAATAGCCTGAGGCTAGTATTAAAATGGTAATCTTACTTTCCTGGACTTCCTGTCTTTTCTATAGTTTAAGATAGGAATAGAGAATGTTAAGATTATTGATCAATGTGGTGTAGGTGACCAGCTTACTATAAAAAGAGTCACAAATAAAGACCATTTGCTACTGCCACCCCGAGGAGTAGTCGTTTCTTGCTTTCATACAATTCCAGGAGCAAGCTTGTACCTGCTGCCAAGCCGTCCTTCTCTCCTGGTGAGAAAATACTACCCAACAAATGGTGTAGTCAACAGAATGTGCTTTCCATGTGTGCAGCATCTTTCCTATTTTCTGTTTGTCTTCCTCTGATTCAAAATACCACTTCCTTATGCTTTCTGAGGAACCTCATTTATTACTACTTTGCACTCTCAATTGTATTTTTCTCCCAAGCATTAAAACATGGCAAAGTGTCTCCTACTAAGAGTAAAAAATAATGTATCAACAACAACAAAAGGATCTTCTCTTAATTCTATTTATGGATTCTCTCCTTCTTCCTTCTCTTTCTCTCCAAAGACATTTTCAAAAGACCTTGATTCATACTTCACTCTTTATTTTTTTTACCTGCTATTTACTTTGCAAAACATTCCAGCCTGGCTTCCATGACTTTCTTGAAATAGCTCTCCCTAGGCTCACCAAGTGCCACCACATCACTAAACAAAATAGTCATCGTTGAGTTCATGTGTAATGTACCGTAACTCTTGGCAGTAGTTAGTGTGACCACTAAATACTTTCTAAGTAGAAACTCTCTTTTCCCTGGACTTCCTTGACACAGCACACTCCTGAGTTAGCCTCCGCATTTCTTGTCATATTTTTTCTGTCTTATGTGCCCAAATTGTCCAATAAATATTTAGAGTTCTTCAAAGTTTATTTAAATTTTTTTCTTCTCATACTAAAAATTGTCCCTAGAAAATTTAGTTTGGCTACTAAATATGTGCAGATGACTTTTGAAGCGATGTCTTCATCCTAGACCTCTTTATAAACTTGTCATCTCTGCTTGGATGCATTCACAACAAATATTATAATCTTACCCTCACTCTACCACCTACCTTGCATACCGTATTCTCTCCTACCTCAGTGGAAGGCCACACCATGCATTTTGTTATGTGTCATTTCCAATTCATCATCAAATCTATCTAGTTTACCTTGTAAATCTTTCTTAAATTCATCCTGTATGATTACCAAGGCTATGGAAGCCACTCAAATCTCTGCAAACAAACAAGAAAATATATCAAAACCTCTGCCTTATTTCTCCATCATCCAATGTGGTACTCACCTAATGAGTCATCCTCACTGCAGATAAATTAACTTTATATAATAAATCTTACCATCTTACCTACATTCTTAAAAGAAGTCAGTATCTTTCTATGGCATTTTATATAACAGATAAAACTTTATGTGTTTTAGTGTTTTTGTGTTTTCTGCAGAGTGTTATGTGATCTAGCCCCTATCTACATTTTTAGCCCCAACTTACATCTTTTTTTTCAAGCACACTGCACACAGCATGTATAAATTTCTCTTTCGAGGAAATTCTTATTTACAGACTCTTCTTTGTTTTTTCATGTTTGCTCTGCAATCATCTCACATCAGCCTTGTACTGTATACAAATGTCAAAACTACTTTTACCTTTACTTGTGAAGACTGATCACCTGGTAATTTACTTATTTTAGATCTCTACATAGTGTTTATGTAAGAAGTTTGGCTTTTGGCATCATTCATTCATTTATAAACCCATGTGTATAACAGGTGTTCATTAAGCACCAATTATTCAGAATGTATTTGGGGATCTGTTACAAGGGGAAGGAAGTCAGGGGGTAACACCATGCTGGAAATTACATCTTGTAAATAGGTTGGAGATGGAGGAAGTCCATGATATGGAACTGCCCATGCTCACATGTTCTATACATTCCACGGCCCAACCATTCATGTTCTAAAATCATACTAAGCAGAAAGACGTGAACTTTCACTTTGCTTCCTCTATTATTTTTCCATCAGAACTTACTATTATAAATCAACATAGTATATTTAAAATGTTTGAGAAGGATCACTTTTGGAGAATGTGATTAAGGGAAGCATTTGCTTTTCCCATACTATTTCTACTGCCAGTATAGCTAGCGTAAAGTATAAATAAAATAGAATCTCTCCCTTAAAGCTCTCACATTTTATCCAAAAATCACCTTTTAAAAAAAAAAACACTAAAAATCTTGTCAATTATACTTTAGAAAATTTGTTTTACAACTTTCTGTTCCTCTTATTATTAATTTAGTGATGATACTCTATTCCAGTTTCATATTTTATCTCACTTGCATTTTTCTGTTCTTTCTTTCTTTCTTTCTTTCTTTTTTTTTTTTTTTTTTGCAATTTTTGGCTGGGGGCTGGGTTTGAACCTGCCACCTCCAGCATATGGGGTCGGTGCCCTACTCCTTGAGCCATAGGCACCACCCTCACTTGCATTTTTCTCTGATCTCTTCTCTTGGCCTGCAGTTTCTCTTCTCTTCAGTATGTTCTGTGCACTGATGTTGTCAGCATTATCTCATGTTTTTTTTCTAACAAAAAAACAAACTCTACTTTGCTGTCCTCTCAGTGTGTCATCTTTATTCACAAATTGCTACCTCTGAACACCATGTTCCCTCTTTCTAAATACATTCCTTCCTCACTTGTCAAATTACTACCTGCACTTCAATAGTAAGAGCCCAAAGGTCACCAGCTGTGTCATGCTTTCCCTATACTTTCAGGCAGAGTTACTCATTCTTTCAAGATGTTTTCCAGAATACACAATTATTTACTGTGCTTAGCACAGCTATTTAGCTTTTGGTGTTATTTTATGAGTTTGTGAGCTTTTTAAAGTCAAGAACTGTGTCTTATTTATCTTCACACAGAAAGCAAACTGCCTTGCGTGCAGCAGTTACTCTCTGGATATAAGTTGACTTAGTGTAAGATGGAATATAACAAAATGACTTAAAGCCATATATAACTCTCCCAAAAGAGAAAAGAATTCTTTCCAAAGCAGAAAATTAAGTAACAACAAAAATCTCAGATAAAAACTGCAAAATATCCATCCAATAAAGTTGGTTCAGTGTTACTATCAGGAAACTGCCTAATGAGAAAAGATCAGACATAAATACTTCTCATGAAAATATAGTTGGTTGGAGAGACATCTGCTAAAATACCATTTTTCATTTTGGGAAAATGAAAAGTAAACTTTCTCTATTTTGTTTTCAGATGCTTATTTGAGCCTTGAATAACACAGCTAATCAGTACCCCAATATATTCACCTATTTTCTTACCAACACATTCAAGTTTTCCATTTCAAGGATGACCAATCAATTTAATCAGATAGTATTAGATCTCTTATCAACTAAGGAAGAACATACTTACAACATCAAATACGATATAGGTCTCAGTGAATGGAAATACATCCATGCTGAAATAAAGACACTTTGATTTTGTTTATATGTAAACAATATATTATTGGGTCAGGGGAAAGCATGCTGGAACTGAGTTGCCCGTAGAGTGCTCAGAGGCTCACTGTCCCTCCACTTCAGTGTGTGTCCTGCTCTGAGGGAATGTCAGAGGACAGCAGCAAGAGGACACCTACCTTTTCTACTGGGCTCTAAGCATCTTAGGGCAGGAATCCCTGGGTCTGCTGTAGGCCTTCAGAGGAAGGGCATGAACCCCACTGTCTGTGGAATTCTCAGGGTGGTGGGCACACTAGTGCTGGGCAAGCAGTTACTCTGAGAGCTGCAGCTCAGTTGTCCCTAGTGGTATCTAGGCTGACTCATGTGGGAACTGCCACAACTGACTTGGCAGCTGTGTGTTGGGGAGGGGAGAAAGAGAAGAGAAGTCTGGATGGAAGAGAGCAGGCACTCCAGTCCCTTTGTCACGAGGGGCTGTGTGGTTTGCTGCCCTCTCCTCTGCCCTGACAGCAGCACATACTGAGTGTCCAAGCTCTGGAATTCCGAAGTTCCCCTCAACCCACCAGCTTGCTGTCACCACCACAGTCTGGGCCACAGTTCGAAATGTTGGAGTGGGGTGAAACAAAAACTGAAGGTTGAAGCTCCTTAGGGAGGACAAAGGCACACCGTGGGTGGGGAAGCAGCATGGCATCACCAACTCAACTCAGATCTGTGGTGAGTGGGAGCGATCTTGAGGGGTTTGGTGGCATGGTGCCTATTCTCAGGGAGCTCCCAGCTCACTGGCAGCAGTAGTAGCTTTTGGTCTCCTGAGGATAGAGAATTTCTCCAGCAATTTGGGAACCTACAGTCTTCCAGAGGTGTGAGGGGAGGAAAAACAAATGTTCCCATATACCTTTTCCACTGGGTTCCAAGCCTCTAGGGGTTTGATCTCTGCCACAATCTCACTCCTTTTTGTTCTTTTCCATAACTTCTTCCAAGGAAATTTCTAGGAGGTTCTGGCACATTGCCCTCAGAATTACAACTGGGGTGTTTTTTTCATCTAAAACTTTGCTTCCTTTCTGAGATGATCTGATGACCAATACCTCAAGTCAGCTATCTTCAGAATATCTAAAAATTTATTTCAGGAGGGCCTTTTGTGGTAAAATTTTTCCTATTTTTCTAAAAAATGTCTACTTCACCTTCAACTTTGAAGGAGATATACTTAAGGCATATAATTCTAGTTTGGCAATTATTTTCTTTGAAAACTCTACAATTTTTACTGGATAGTATTCATTCATCCAACTGCTATTGCTATGAAATAAACTTTAAATGTAATTGAAGTTTCTTTAAAGAAATATCTTCTACTAGGACTGCTTTAGGAACTTCTTTTTATATCTAGTGTTCTGAAATTGTACTTTCATGTGTGCATATTATCTTATTATCATGCATAGGATTGGTTAGATTCTTAAATCTGTGGATTAGATTCTTTCATCAGTTTTTAAAATGTTTTAACCATTATCAATGCATATGTTTTAGATCTCTCAGTCTTTTTTTGAGACAGAGCCTCAGGCTATCACCCTGGGTGGAGTGCCATGGCATCACAGCTCACAGCAACCTCCAACTCCTGGGCTCAAGTGAGTCTTCTGCCTCAGCCTCCTAAGTAGCTGGAACCACAGGCACCTGCCACAACACCTGGCTATTTTTTTTGGTTGCAGCCATCATTGTTGTTTTGGTGGGCCTGGGCTGGATTCGAACCTGCCATCTTAGGTGTATGTGGCTGGCACCTTAGCCACTTGAGCCACAGGCGCTGAGCCAGATCTCTCAGTCTTACCCTCTTATTTCTTTCCTTTAAATGCTAGCTATGCTAACTTATGCTCTAACACCTTTTTAGCTGTGTCTAATCATACCTTACACAGTGAGTTTTTATTTGGGGTGCTTGATGTTTTTACTTTTGGAAATTCTAGTTTTTCATTGATATTTAAATAATTTTCTATAAATTTATCATTGCTTCTATATTTTTAAGCTTAGTAAGTGTGACTGTATCATCATCTGTGCATAACTATGTGAAGCATTTTTTGCATTTTCTCCTTGTATTATTTGTGGTGCATGTTTTCCCTGCATCTTTATCTTGAGCTTCTTATTTTGCCTTAAAATATTCATGGGACTACCTGTGGACCTAGCAAGTGTCAGAGATGACCACAGTTTGCTTCTTCAAGTGGCCTATGCCCTCTAGTAGTTCCTCCTTCACATTAAAACATTGATTTTCTTGGGGGGAACCATCCAAGTAATACAATTTTGAGTTGCAATTCAACTAGTTGAATGGTAGTTGACTGCTATTTTATTTTGCATTCTGTTACAAATTTGCAGTAGGGAGGTAGTAGTTGACTGCTACTTTAGCCTTTGGAGTCCCAGCTTTATATAACAAATGCACTTATCCTTCTCTATCTTGGACTTAAGGTTTAAGCATATACATTTCAGTAAAAGCATTAAATGTTTCTTTAGTATTCTGTCTACCTCTAACTTTACATCTTCACTTACATTTCTCTACTAGTTCATTTACTAACATTGGGCACCTTCCCACTTGAAGAGTTTGTAATTCTATAATTCACTATCAACACTACTATAAACCTCTACCTTTGTAAGGCATAGAAACTTGGGCTATAAGAGTCAAAGAGGACTTTACAGTTCTTTTATTAGAATGACCATTTCATATTTTTGAAGTTTTGATGTTTCAGGCATACACGTCTTATTTCTCCACATAGGTCATAAAGTAACTCAAAGGTAGAAATATTTTCTCTTATACCACTGTTCTCATCTATAGACTGCTTGGTGCCTAGAATAGACATGTTTTGATTTAGTAAAATTTGGCAATCTTATTTTTCTAAAGATGTATTTCCATTCCTTGAGTATCTGACAACATCAGAATAAATTTCAAAGCCCTGAATATAACCCAATTAGCTTTTAGAAAGTTTGCTTTACTTATCAAAAATGCAAAGGTAACTTGACATTTACTTTAATCAGAGAAAATGGTACTTTTCTAAAGTTGGTTGCAAATTTTTCTCTAACATTTAGAAAGGACTCGTCTGAATATTTCATGACTTCCACTGTGTAAGTGAGGCTTATGTTTACATTTATGGGTCTCTCCTCCACATATCCCACTACCACCCTGCAACATAACAACACAACCCAAATCACAATCACATACACATACAGAAAAAACACAAAACCAGGCTATTTTCTACTTAAAATCAAGAAAAGAATCTTATCTGGATCAAATTTGTTTCAGAGAAAATGAAAACTTCCAAAATATGATAATGTAAATGATACACTGCATAGGTAAGTAGACTTTAGAGTTTAGAGACTAAAAATTTTAATGCTAGTTTTTGTGTCCCCTAATGTTACTGGATGAAGAGGGTCTGGCCACTTGTCACTGTCAGCCCATATGCAGAAATGGAGATTAGGTCCACTAGCAGGCCAGCAATTCTGCAGAAGAGTGAGAGTAGCCTCTCCAAGACTGTGCTTCCATTTTTAAAACCACATTTTAACACATAAAAGTTAATAAACAATAATTGATGTAACCCATGACTTAGGCAACAACATTCCAATTCAAAAGTTAATGCCTTAACTCAATCACCCGAAACTATTCAAATATACACCTTCAGGTTAAAGCTGAATTTACAAAATAACAAGAATGGGAGATGTGAGGTCAAAGTCACTAGGACCTAAACTGCTCAGACAGCTGTGTCATGTTGGCCCCAGTCTCACTGACTCTATCTTGTTCTCACCACATGCGCTCTCATCAAGATAAATGACTATTCTGCCTCTAGTACCAGGGAGTTGAAATACCATGACGTGTTTTAGGAATACTGAATAAATATTGGAAAGTAATTCACCTTTGCAAGTATAAATATGCAAATATAGAGATCATCTGAAGAGACCATATAGTACACATTTAATGATAGGCCCTAATTTTTTTCTTCCCAATTTATGAATTTTTGTCTCCAAGCTAAATAAATTAACACAAAAATTTCCACTGGTCAACTTCAGAAGAGGAGTCTTACTATAGAGAATATTTTTGGAAATTACCAGTTTGAACTGTGTTGACTTTCAAGAGTTGGGAGAAAAGCCTGACCTTTGAAGAGCTAGAACTTATCCTAACAGAACATTTAGAGGGACACACAGTGGAGTTCAGTAAAAATCAAGGCCAAACTCCATTGCAGTTCTCTTTTTTCCCAGGGCAACCTATTTCTAAATGTGAGAGGAAGGTAAAATGTTCCATTTACCCAATTATTAAACTATTTTGAATGATCAAGAAACACTTCAAATCTTTTTCCCCCCTTGCTTTAGAGCATTTTAGTCCACCAAGAATACCAGTGATCCTTACTGCTTTATAGCAGACTCAGAGGATGAATCATCTTGGCTTGTTGGCAACTGAAAATTGCTGGTAAATTTAGTGCCTAAAAGAGGACTATATTTTGTGAGAAGTATAAGACGTCAGCTAAAACCATTTAAAATAAAGTTTGATTAGATTTAAATTAACTTTTGTGTTCTAATTGTCATTGTTTAATTAAATGTTTTATTTTCTGTGTCCAAAAACAGTAATAATAATAAAATATATCTATAATAACCATCTGACCTTCAGATAATGAATGAATGATCAGAATAATTCATAAAATACTATTCTAAATGAAAATGTAAAACTTGTATGTTAGTGTTTCCTTTCTTTATTTCCTTGTTTTTTAAATTTCTATCCAGATAAGTACAATAACCTGACTCAATTAAATGTCTTGTCTTCATTTTCCTCTATGAATTCAATAAATCAAATGTGTTTAGCCTTACATAAATCTTTGGGAGGGACATTTAGGCAAATACTGTCCGTGAGGCCCTCCAAGTCTAATAGAGAGAAGGGGTATATGTACAATAATTATCACATAGATGACAGTGAAAATGACTGCAAAAAAGGGTCTGTAAACGTTTTCAGAATTCAAGGATGATGGCTTACTTCTAGGTTTCTCCTAAAGGTTTCAAACATTAAAAAAAGAAATGTGTAGATTAGATTGTTCTGTAAATAGAAAAATGAACCTGAAAAAAATCACAGAACTGCACAAATGCAGTTTGTAAAGGCCAAACATTTCCTCTACTTTTGGGTGGAGAGTGGTGGCCAGTGAAAAATGGTGGAATATTAAGGTCAAAAGGGAAATCTTTCACTACTCTGATAAATTGATGAATGCTATTTCATTCCTGTGTTTCAAATTCTATTTCTTCTTCCTCCTCCCCTTCTCCACATCCTCCTCAACCTCCTTCCTTTTCCTCTTCTTCTTCTTTTTTGATCATGGCTTTGCTGTGGTTTCAATAACACAGTATTTTATAACACAGGTACTCTGCCATTGTCTAGTAATGACCATTTCAGAATTATTTTGAGCTTTTTTATTCATTTATTTTTCTTTCCCCTAATATGAGAGAGTATATACAATTGTGCCACATTGCTTGTGTTTGTAAAGCAATGTCTAAATTGTAGCTATGTCCCTCACACAAAAAGTGTGCCATACACCCTCACACTGTTCCTGCTGGGAAGGAACCTGCTCTCTCCTCCCCACCTTCTTGTATTCAATTCTGTTTTTCTTTCATGTGAGCACCATTGTTGTTAGACAGTCACCAATGTGGGGAGGAGGGTCAGGGATAGTTTGTTTTCACCTGTCCTGACTCCCTCCCATTGGGTTGTGACTTAAGAAATAAAGTCTGTGGACTTCAACTCATTAGATACAAATCGTAGTAGACTTGTTCTTTCTTTTTTAAGGGTAGCCTTGATGGAAAATTACAATTCATTATTTTTGATATCTCAGTTTTTAAGACTTTCTTCAGCAAAAGAAGGGAAGCACTTATTTTAGTATCAATCAAAATATGAAATAAAATTGATGAATATTGTAGAGCTCAGAAATCTCCCAGGAGAAGACCACTGGAAAGGGAAAGAGTCCGTGAATATCTGTTGTAAGTTTCAGGTTAGACATTGGCATCAAAGAGGAGAATATTTATAATTGATTTTCTCAGGCAAATTATTCAGGGAAATCACATTCTTGGGATACAATTATGTCAAAACTGGCCTTCTTTGAATTTGCAACAACCTGAGGCAACCAGATGTATCAGTATCTTTATTTCCTCCATGTGAAAGTGTGTGGGGTAAGACTGCATGACAAAGCACAAGGAGGTGAGAAACTTACCAGTAAGTAATTGTTGACAACTAACTTCACACTTTTATTGTGGAAGGAAAGAATGTTGGACTTAGAATGAAGAAAAAAATAGGCATAAATGTCAACCTAAGTTTAAGCCATATGAATTTGAAAACCTCTTAAAAGTTACCCTATTTGTATGGTTATGATGTAGGCAACTTTCTGAATGACCATGCTATAGTTTCTTATGTAAAATTTGAATAATAATTGTCCATGTCGAAAAGAAGCCATACTCTGTAAAATAATGTAAGGAGGATTATTCTGAGCCATATTTTTATTTGAGGACCATGACCCAGAGCCATATCAAATAAGCCTTGAACAGGCATATTTGAGATGGTGGGGTTACAGTTTTGTTTTATACATTTTAGGGAGACAGGTATTACATGGGAGATCAATAAACTGTGGTATATGTACACCATGGAATACTATGCAGCCCTAAAGAAAGATGGAGACTTTACCTCCTTCATGTTTACATGGATGGAACTGGAAAATGTTCTTCTTAGCAAAGTATCACAAGAATGGAAGAAAAATTATCCAATGTACACAGCCCTATTATGAAACTAATTTATAGATCTCAAATGAAAGCTACAACCTAATTCTAGCCTAAGAATATGGGGCGGGGTTGGGGGAGGAGAGGGGAGAAGGGCAGATGGGTGGTGGGAGGATAACTGGAAAGATCACCCACCTATATGGTCTGTCTAACGGGGGTACAAGTGAACTTTTCTAGAATTAGAGTATAAATGTTTTAACACAATAACTAAGTAAATGACACAAAGTCTATGCTAACCAGTTTGATGAGAATATTTCAAATTGTATATGAAAACACTACACTGTACCCCATGTTTGCATTAATGTATACAGCTATCATTTAATAATAATAATAATAAAGAAAAAAAAAGAAAGAAAGATAAACCTTAAAAAAAAAAGAACACATACATCAGTTTGGCACTAAAAGGTGGGACATCTGGAACAGGAGCTTATAGGCTATAGATAGCTGACTATAGGCTTAAAGAGTTAGGTTCTGTCGAAAAGACCAAGAGGCAGTGAAAAGGAATGCTGAAGATAAAGGATCTTCAGATCCTTTGAGATCTGAAGAGAGAGACTCAGGTTTGTTATGTATATTGAGGACCTTTAGGTAGGTCTGGAATAGCCTTAGGCCCCTTAGTAAGTCACAAAGGACCTGTCACTACACACTGTAAGAAGGGGAAGGGGCATGATGAGGCCTGTCTGATCTCCTTTCTCATGGCAAGTAACTCAGTTTTAGGGATTCTCTTGGCCAAGAGGGGATCCAGTCAGTCACTAAAGGGGTAGACTTAAGTATTTATTTTAGTTTATATAATGATATGTACCTCTGATACAGGATTCCACCACTCAGGGCTAGACAGGGAGTCCCCCATTCTTTAGGTCCAGACCTCAGAGGTCAGACCCCCATTTCCAGACACAAGCAGACTGCCTTCTTGTGATGGTTTTTTTGAGTGGCTTTACCTTGGGTAAGACCACATACCCTAATCCCTTCTCAGGGACAAAGACTGTAAAGGACATGATAACTACATTCTTTCCTTTGTTAATGCACCCATTTCCACCTACCAACTGCCAGCCAGGTGCAATCCTCTAGACCTAATTCCCCTAGACAAAGAGTCCAGTGGAGACTCCTGGGAGAGTTCTTCAGTTCTTTTCCCTTTCCAGAAGCTCTGGTGCTTTTTACTTTTTCTATATTCCTTTCTAACTTCTAATAAAAGTTCTATCTTACCACTGATAGGTGGTCTGTGGGTTCATTCTTTGAATTCCCGACACCAAAGACCTACTGAAGAGCAAAATTCTGGTATCATCTCTAGGGTTGTTATGAGAATTATATTAAGTAGAAGTTATATAGTGCTTAGAGCAGTACTAGATATACAATAAACTCCATTTAAGTATCAGTTATACTAATTAATTAATTATCAATCTAAGTGCATATTAAGGTGACCAGATTTTAAGATTGGTAAAGTGGGACACCATGGGGGGGGGGGCTGACAACAATGCAAACTTTGATAAGCAGTTCTCAATAATCAGTTCTCAACAATTATTTGTTATTATTAAAGTTTAACATTATAAAATTAATAAAAATAATATAAAATGCATACCCTGGTGAAATAACTACATGGCAGCCGAAAACCGTATATTCCCTTCCTATTCTCACATGTTCCCTAGCTTGTTGTGCATTTTTTCTAAAAATTGGGGCTTTTTAAAAATGCTGCAGGATTCAGGACAATTTGTTTAAAATAAGGACTGTCCCACCAAAAGCAGGATGTCTGGTCACCCCTGTAGAAAGGTGGGGGCTACTTGTTTGTTCCAGACAGTTTGGCTCCTTCTGGGCTAATTGTCCTTGCCTAGAAAAAGGGAGGGAGCCAGTCTCCTTCTGATACCTTGCCTAGGAGGGGAGTAGGGAGTTTACATTAGCCTTTTCGTTTCCAAATGAAGTTACATTAACCTCTTCATTCCCAAATGGAGTTACATTAACCTTTTCAGCAGCCAAAAACCATATATTCCCTTCCCATTCTCCCACTGTTCCCTAGCTTGTCCTGCATTCTTTCCAAAAATGGGGACTTTTTAAAATGCCATGGGACGTGGGACAAATTGTTAAAAATCAGGACTATCCCACCAAAAGTGGGACGTCTGGTCACCTTATGCATATACAACAAGGAAGTGTTCAGAGGCTCTAATAACTAGATAAACAATTTCCAAAATACAGGTAATACAGGGTTCTCTAGTCAGGGCTAAACAGAGACCCCCCCATTTTTAAGGCCTAGATGAGTGTAGAAATCAGTCTCATCACAGACCCCATCTCTAGGCACAAATGGGCCCTTCACAGGCCAAATTCTCTGGACAAACACATTCATAAAGAGCAGCCAGACCACTACTGATATTTCATCTGGGTTGCCTCTCTCAGAAAATACCCTACTGCTTATTCTGGAACAGAAAGAGGACTCAGGCAGGACCATATTCCTCTGCCCTGCAGCAGTTTTAAAATTAAATCTGCCCAAGCCCCAGTCATAGGGTGACCAGATTTTAACATTGGTAAAGTAGGACACCATTGACCAGGGGGTGGGTGTGGGTGGTGTTCTTAATTAAAAATTTGGTCTATATGGAGCAACAAAAATTTTCATAGAACACAAAAATAGTATTGTAATATATATTTTTTAGTTTCAACATAAGTATAATTTACAAATATAATACATTAAAAAAAATTATGTATAGAGTGGCACCTGTGGCTCAAAGGAGTAGGGCACCAGCCCCATATGCCGAAGGTGG
>CAUYQV010014290.1:0-13088 GCA_963574575.1 Galagoides demidoff
CCTCCCAAGTAGCTGGGACCACAGGCGCCCGCCACAACGCCCGGCCATTTTTTGGTTGCAGCCATCATTGTTGTTTGGCGGGCCCGGGCTGGGGATTTGAACCTGCCACCTTGGGTGTACGTGGCTGGCGCCTTAGCCGATTGAGCCACAGACACCGAGCCTGTATCATGTTTTCTCTCTCCCTTCTCTTTCTTCTTTTCCCTTTATTCTCTCCATATACTTCTCCTCTTTTCCTTGTTCTTTTTGTGTCTGACTTGCTCATTTGGCTACAAGCTTTTTAGGATATAGATTTTTTTACTCATTTTTGTATCTCTCTTACTTACCATGTGTCTGAAATAGTAGCCAAATATTTGAATGAATATAGTAATATTTGAATATATCTATAAATAAATATTAGAATAAATTAGGGTACACTGTGAAAAACTATGTGGAAGCCAAGAATTAACCCCGTGGCAAGTAAGATGGGAGGTGAAAAGCATTTGAATGAGGGAACCTGAAAAGGAATGGGTTGGAGAAATAGAAGTAGAAAAGTTCAGTCATCAACCATAAGCAGCTGTTTAAAATGCAGCAGAGAGGTCCAATAAAGTGACAACTAAAAAATGTCCATTGTGTTTGGCTATTAAGTAACTGATTGATAGTTTCAGTAGAGTGGTGGTAGATGTTGGGGTGGGAAGAGAGATTTGAAGGTTGCTAGATAGGAATCTAGGGTCAAGGGAGAGTGTTTTAGTGGTTTTTTGTTTTTTGAGGGAAACATTTGGTATGTATAGACCACAGGAAAGAAGCATAAGAGGCTGAAAGTAGAGAGAGAATGGCAGGGGCTGGGAGATAGCAGGTAGGTATGGGCAGAGAGGTTAGCTCTGACTAGGGGGAAGAGCCCCTCAGACTATAAAATAGGAAAGAGGAAATCAGAATGGGTGATCTAGATAAGGTTTGTAGTACTGTGAAGTTCATTGTATTTGGAAAGAGTTGTCACACATCTTAAGAAAATAAATCTCAAGAAATTGTAAAAGTTGGGCAGCACCTGTGTCTCAAAGGAATAAGCCACTGGCCCCATATGCCGGAGGTGGTGGGTTCAAACCCAGCCCCGGACAAAAACTGCAAAAAGAAAGAAAAGAAATTGTAAAAGTCTAATAAATGCCTTGGCTTGCATTTATGTCTAAATTGTAACCAACCTGTCTTTAATAATTTTTGTGTGTTGCTGAGAGTAGATAGATAATTTCATGGAATTTCTTGCTTATCTTTGCTTGCTGAATTGCCTGAAAATCCTATTTGGGTAAATAGTCTCTTTTTAAAATGCTGGTATTCCTTTTAAATGCACATCATAGATAGCTGTGATACTTGAGAATTCAAAAGATAGGACTTACAATGAATGATAGTAGCTAGACTATGAATGGTTACCATATAATTTCCATACAGGTGGGGTACAGTGGCTTATGCCTATAATCCTAGCACTTGGGGAGACCAAGGCGGGATGATCACCTGAGGCCAGGAATTTGAGATAAGCCTGAGCAAGAGAGTGACACTTCATCTCTACAAAAAAAAAAAAAGAGAGAAGAAAAGCTAGGGATAATGCCATGCTTATAGTCCTGGCTACTAAGGAGGCTAGTAGGGCAATCACTTGAGCAGGAGTTTTAGGTTGCAACAAGCTATGATTGCACCACTACACTCTATAGAGCCCAGGTAATAGAGGAAGTCTCTGTCTCAAAATAATAATAGTAATTTTCATATAGTTCTCAGGTCTAAGCAGTATTTGATACTAGGTAGATACCTCATACTGTACAAACATTTCTGTTAGAGCATTTCTGACTTACCAGTTGTGACTTGCTACTAAATCTTGTTCATTTTTTTCTTTCAGTTATTACAAGAACTGTGTACAGTGTTTAATGTAGATTTACCATGCCGTGTGAAGTCTTCCCAATTGGGAATTATCAGCAATAAACAGACGCATACCAGCGCCATAGTGAAGCCACAGTCTAGCTCTTGTTCCTATATCTGCCAGCACTGCCTCGTCCACCTTGGAGACATTGGTGAGCCTTTGATAGGGAGGAATTGATAATACTTCTACTCTTTTCTTTGGAGTAGTCATAGAAGGAAACTCTTCCTTTAAGCTAAACATGCACAAAAAATTTATAAAATGTATTTTAGGGAACTTAGAATTTCTCAATATTTTGTGATTGCCAGGGGATCTTAAAAGAAGTTAACTTTTATATTAAGATTTAACTTTATTTAAGAGAATTGCTTAAGCCCAAGAGTTTGAGGTTGCTGTGAGCTGTGATGCCATGGCACTCTACCGAGGGTAAGACTGTCTCAAAAAAAAAAACAACAAAACTTTTATTCAGACTTTATGCAAGTGTAGGCAAATAAATAGCAAAAATATTACAATCAAGTCTAAATTTTCAGAGTGGTGCCATAATATTTTCTAAATTAAATGTACATTTTTTAGAATAAATGGGGTATATTAATTATTCCTTCTGAAGCTAGATTGCCTACTTTCCTTCTTACCAATATACTGTAAGCTCACTTTCAGTTTTGCTTCCTTTTTAAAGTTAAATTTTCATTATCTGGGAATATTATATAACTTATTTATTCTTGTTCATTCCTTTAAGGTGACTTAAAAGGGTTGTGAAACAAATTAACTATAGGATTATGTTTTGCTTGTCCTCAAATAACAAGGAATGGAGAATGTTGCTGCTTTTAAGTTTAAAGTTCTTAAGTTTCTTAATCTCAAATCTGTGACTCCATGGGAGGGGGGTCAATCAAAGTAAGCAGTGAGTTCAGCAGGGAGAGTCAGTGATAGTATGTTTAGATTGTTTTGGCCTTAAATGTATTTTTCCACACGCATACTTAATATTGCAGTAGATAGGAGGGATTCTTCAAAATCACATTATAAGATATTGAAAAAGAAATATATAATTTTCAGATCATATTATATAGTGGTTTTTATTTTGTTTTGTTTTTAAGTGCCATATAACTCACCCCTTCTTGTGGGCCGGCTCCAGGTCACCAGCATAGTCCATAGTGGGAGCTGGTGATGCATGACACTGGAGGACCTGAAAATGGGGGCTAGGTAAGCTTTAACATTGGTTACATGCTGGATGTCCATAACAGGGAAGGCCAATGGACACCTCACACATAATCCTATAGTTAATTTGTTTTAAAGGCTTTTCTGTATTTACTGATCTTAAAATAACTTCAATGAATTTAAAGAAAACTGTAGCTGTTTTGGAAATACTGACCTACTGGATTTTTTGTTTGTTGTTTGTTTTTAAACTAATTTTTATTTCTTCTTAGCTCGATACAGAAACCAGACCAGCCAGGCAGAGTCCTACTATAGGCATGCAGCTCAGCTTGTCCCCTCCAATGGTGAGTGGACCTGTCAACTAGGGGTTAAACATGACACTTTGTTCTTTATAGCAATATGGCAAATAACTCAAGACTCACCATTCAGATTTTATGAAAGCAATAAATACTGAGTTTTGGTATTGTGCATCATTTTTCCTTATTTTCAGTAAAATAATATAAATAGACTTTTCCTAAATTTAATCTAATATTGTTTCTACAACTCTTGTCATCCTTAATTACTTATAATATAATTATTTCCTCCTAGAAAAATGATGTGTTACCTAAAAATGCTTTTGTGTTTTGATGGCCCTAAAATAGGTATTAGCAGTGATTCTAAAATAATTACAGGGCTGGGCGCAGTGGCTCATGCCTGTAATCCCAGCACTTGGGAAGCCGAGGTGGGTGGATTACTTGAGCTCACAAGTTCAAGACCAGCCTGAGCAAGATCAAGACCCTGTCTCAAAAAGTAGCCAGGCTTTGTGGCGGGTGCCTGTAGTCCCAGCTACTTAGGAGCCTGAGGCAAGAGGATCGCTTGAACCCAACAATTTGAGGTTGCTGTGAGCTACATCACAATGGCACTCTACTGAGGATGACCAAGTGAGACTCAGTCTCAGAAAAAAAAAAAAAGTAAAACAAATGAAGTAATTACAGTAGATGTTTGATGATATAAATCATTTTTTTTTTTAAGCCACATTGAAATTTCTTTAGACTCTAGCAACTAAAGCAGGGACAGCAGTTTGGCCATACTATTCATTTCAAGTTGTCTATCACTACTTTCACAATATAATAGTAGAGTTGAGTAGTTGTAATAGAGACCTTTAGCCTATAAAGTTCAAAATGCTGTCTGGCCTTTTCTGAAGCTTTATTTGAACTTGTAGTACTCTCCACTATAATTATAAGGCCTTTTAACTTATGTAAAAGTGAAGTGTGTTGTTTTACATTATATTAATTTGTAATGAGGTAATCATAAGATTTGTCTTATAAAATAGTCCCCATTGTTAATTTGAGGATTTAAAAACTGATCATTGGTACACTGATAGCAAAAAGAATGTTCATTTTTTCCTATAGGTCAGCCTTACAATCAGTTGGCTATCTTAGCTTCTTCCAAAGGAGACCATCTGACCACAATTTTCTACTACTGCAGAAGCATTGCTGTGAAGTTCCCTTTCCCAGCTGCCTCCACCAATCTACAAAAAGCACTTTCTAAAGCACTGGAAAGGTAGGATTGGCTTATTTCCAAGAGGATTTTATCTAACCTAAACCCTTAAGATCTTATATTTGGGTTTATAGGAAATTATGGCCAGTTATCTGTTTTTCCCTTATTTCTAAACATTATAGATATATCATAATAGTTTTGTGGATAGTTACTGAATTTCCAACTGGAGTATGATTTGTTTCCAGTAAAAGACATAAGCTGCTTAATACTGACTCATCTGAATGTGTTACAGTTTAAAAGTTAGATGCAGAATCTTCTGCGTATCAGGTGCTCAAATAACATGTTTTTGCAAGCCAATGCCTTCTTGAAATGGTTTTAGCTATTTTACTGCTGAAGACTCATGGAAATTTTTTTTTCATTTCAGCCGGGATGAGGTGAAAACCAAGTGGGGTGTTTCTGACTTCATCAAGGCCTTTATTAAATTCCACGGTCATGTGTACCTGAGTAAAAGCTTGGAAAAGTTGAGCCCTCTTCGAGAGAAATTGGAAGAACAATTTAAGGTTAGATTTCCAAAACAAGAGAATGTTTATCTTATCTAAATCAGGACGTAAGATTTAGAGGAAACTGACTCCTAGTTTTTCTGTCATTACTTAACTATGAACTATTAGTAAAAATTAAATTTGAAGCATATAAAATTCTTTTTTTCTTTTTAAAAAATTTTTATTTCAGATTACTATGGTGTTAATATACAAGGGTAGGTTACATAGATTGCTTTTGTAAGGTTAGAGACCAGGTTGCATATGAAATTCTTACATGCAACATCCCTTCAATTTAAAATGAGATACAACACATAGGCACACATGAAGAAGTACAGTATAGCCAGTATTTTCACTGACTAGCTGCCATTTGGCAGAAAGTATCAAACTAGGAAAAAAGGTAATAACTCCTAGGTTTTGAAAGTACTACTTTTTGATGGTTTTTGCATTCTTCAATGTGATTCGTTACTTAATTGATTGCTGTTCAGCAAACCAAGCTCATTATTTTTATTGTGCTTTTATCCATTAGAATTTGTGGTAGTTGGAAGAAAAGGAATGAGAATTTCATTTACCAGGAAAATACTTTACTAATTTGTGTAAGGAGATAAAACTAAGTAACTTTTGTTCTATTTCTGTATATAAAAGTAATTTTTTGTTAATATGTTAAAGCAGCAGTTTAAACATAGTATGTTATATAAAATGAGAGAGTCAAAATTAAGTATTACCTGTATTTTAAATTCATTTAGTCAAGAAATTCTTATCTATTGTGTATTAGTCACTGTTTTAGGCACTGGGATCAACAATAAACAAGACAGTCTCTAAAGAACATTTTATTTTTCATGGTTATTTCTGGGTATCTATATACTGAGGGATTTTTAAGTTGTTACTTTCTATGTTTTAAGAGATTATAATTATAATATAAGTTTATTTTAAAATAAGCTTTTAGAATCCCCTGCTGTTTTCTGTTTCTTAGTGCCCTATTTAAACTTAGCCCATGATATATCATTTATGGGATTGGATGTGTGAACGAAACAGCTTACTTTTTAATGTCCTAGGGTATTCAGCTTGGGAGAAAACAAACAAATATAAGTAGTTTCATAATAAGTATTCAGGTATATGAAGGATTGTTTGATTGAAAAACAAAAAAACAGATTTCTTTCCTGAGGTCAGAACTAAAATCTTAAATTCTCAGGCGAAATACATAGTAGGTTGCTGGGAGAATCTGTGGATTTTTCTTTTTTTGGAGTGTTTCAGAGTTGAATTGACAGCCATGTTTCTTGGATGGTTTAGGTACAATTCAACTAAATAAACAGCAGGAGTTGGGATAGATGACCTCTTGAGATTGCTTACAGCTCTGATCATAAAAGTCAACTCCCTAATTGGTTGGGTGGTAGGGAGGGTCTCTACCTTAATGAAGTCTTCACTTCGTAAGTTACTGTAGTCTAGAACGTTAGTTTTGTCTTTGGTTCAACCTCAAGCCCTAATATTTTCTTCAAATATGTATTTATGTGATGTTCTGAAAGATGTAGGTGGGCAGCACAAATACATACTTTTAAGTATCATTCTAACACTGTGTAAAGTTAATCATAGTGTGAGGCAGATCTGTTTGAAACCTTATTTAGAAATTGAGATGCAGACTGTCTTGTATCTATTAAATGTGTGCTGTTAGTGGTATTTAATTTAATATATCCTTTAGCTGCAGTTGAAAATGTAAGTAGCAAAAACACGTCAGTTCTAATCTGATTTTATTCCCTAGGAGGTCCTCTTACTATATAAAACAATTTAAATTTTACGAAATTACAACTGAATAATTTCATGTTTACTTTTAAAGGTACAGGTTATTCTTTAAGAATTTATTATGCCTACTATGTACCATGTACTTTTCTAGACTGTTAGAGATATACAGGAGAACAAGGCAGAGTCTGTACCTTCATAAACTTACATTATCTTCTGTTAATAAAAGGCAGTATTCAAGCTGGGCATGATGGCGGGCACCTGTAGTCCTAGCTACTTGGGAGGCTGAGGCAAGACAATCGCTTAAGCCCAAGAGTTGGAGGTTGCTGTGAGCTCTGATGCCACAGCACTCTACCGAGGGCCACAAAGTAAAACTCTGTAAGACAATTGAAAGCAAAATTTAAAAAAATACTAGGCAATATTCATATGCATTAATGTTTCTGTGCACACACTAGAAAAGCCCGTAGGACATTGCCTTCTAAAGTGGATTTATAGCTATAAGGAATGCATTACCATATTATCTTTGTAAGAAACAATGCTTTTTGAAAAATAGAAATACTCTCATTTTATGCTAATACTATGCATTTGTGTAAATGATCAGCTTATTTAGAAGTTTAGTTATAGAAATTGAAGGAGCAATTTTGTGGGAAGAGATAGGATTTCAGGAAATTTTGAGGAAAGGAAAGTGAAATGTTTGATGCCATTGGGAAAGGGCTAACCATTCTAGATGTATGTAGAGCAGTAGCAGATTGCAGGAAGTCTGAGAGTGTGATAGAAAGAACAGAATTAAAGTAGAATGCAACTATGTTTTTCTCTAATTATAATGTGAAAGATTTTGCTATTAGAATCACAGAATTTACTGTGGTTATTTCAGATTCTTTAAGTAATAAAAACAAAAATGTCAGAATAGTCTGAGCAAAGGCAACTATAAATTTCTGAGATGGCAGCATCTCATCACTACTGGTATAACTATAAGGGTCACCAGTTTCCCTTGATAAGGCTAGTAACAGTGAATCCCTGCTATCTGCAAAAATTTTTCCTGGGAAGGTAGGTAGGCTGGTTGTGGCTAAAGTATGAAGTAAAATAAGGAAAAAATCTTTAGTAGCTATCAACTTTGTTAAGGACTTTGATTTCAAAAGTATTTTACTTCTTGGGGGCAATCTAGTCCTTTCTCTAGGATGAGTTCATGAACTTAATTGTCCAACCTCATACATCTGCTTTCTAGTCATTGGTCCCAATTTATATATATATCTTATAAAACAATTTCTAATGGGTGAAGATGTATAAATTATGAGTGAATCCCCCAAAACATTTTTCTCAGGTCATATTAAAAAATGTATAGTTTCTTAGGGAAAAAAATTCCACCAGTCTGTAATATCTGAATTAATTCCTTTCAGGACAGCTTGGGAAACATTAGACCTGATTAAAATAGGGAGATTAAGAGTGGAACAGTTCACTTACCTGTACATTCTATTATGTATATGGTTCTAATTGCAAACTGTCGATTTAATTCTTGTGTCAAAGATGGTTCCTATTCCTAATAAACATGCAGTGTTTCTGTCTTCTTTTACAGAGGCTGCTATTCCAAAAAGCTTTCAACTCTCAGCAGTTAGTTCATGTCACTGTCATTAACCTTTTTCAACTTCATCACCTTCGTGACTTTAGCAATGAAACAGAACAGCATAGTTATAGTCAAGATGAACAGCTATGTTGGACACAGTTGCTGGCCCTCTTTAGTGAGTAATCATCTAACTCTGACATGTACCATCTTTGAAAATCATAATCTCAGGCATTTTCATCAATGTAGCAAAACATAGTGATATATTTAAAAAATGTCCTGAGGGCCAAATACGATGGCTCATACCTATAATCCTAGCACTCTGGGAGGCCAAGACAGGAGGATCACTTGAGGTCAGTAGTTCAAGACCAGCCTGAGCAGGAGTGAGACCCTATCTCTACTAAAGATAAAGAAAACTAATCAGGTGTGGTGGTGTACACCTGTAGCCCTAGGTACTTGGGAAGCTGAGGCAGAAGGATTGCCTGAGTCCAGGAGTTTGAGATTGCAGTGAGCCTTAATTAGGCCACAGAGTGAGACCCTATCTCAAAAAAAGGGAGTATCTTATGTTTCTTAATATTGAATCAGGAGACCAAAAGCCCGAATTTGATTCTTTTATGTGCTGACACTCCCTCATCAACTCTATCTATAACATTTTTATAGGAAAATAAAATGCCTTTTTTAGAAAGAAGCTTATAAGATACTTAAGTGGTAAACAGAATATAGCAGAAGATACATTATGGTGTTTTGATTTGAACTGATACACAGTTTCAAATATCTTATGTTTTCTGAATACAAGTTTTGGGGGTTTTTTTGTTTTTTTTTTTCTTTCAAGTGTCTTTTCTTGGCATCCTGTGCAAGTACCCTCTCCAGAACGAGTCTCAGGAGGAATCCTACAATGCCTATCCTCTTCCTGCAGTCAAGGTCTCCATGGACTGGCTGAGACTCAGACCCAGGGTCTTTCAGGAGACAGTGGTGGATGAAAGACAGTAGTAAGTGTTTTTAGAATTTCATATTAACTTACACGGTTTGTTTGATATACATGGATATATAAAAACTGCCTTCTAAAACACAGCATTTGAACAATGGAATACTTTTTTTCTGCCTACTCCCTAGACATTGAACTAAAGACCTCTTTGTATGCTTTCCATTTATTTATTTGGATTCTTTATTGGAAGAAGAGTCTTCAGGATTTGTGACTCCCTGTGCATGCCTCTGTTCCCACTTGCTATCCTAGGGAAAGGCATTTTTCACATTTTAAGCTGCACTTGAATTAAAAATTAGTTTGCTTCTTAATCCAATACAGTTTGCCCCAATTTTCTGTTTAGGCGTCAGAGGGAAGAGATACTCATTTCTTTCATTATTTTCTATACATAAACTATTTGACACTGCCTTACAAAAACACCCAATTTGTTTAAGTATGGAAGAGTGAAAGTTTTGATTCTCCTCCATTTTCTCTGTTATCTCTACTCAGTAATCCTGGCAGTTCTTAGGAACTGTTGATTTTAGAGTGACAAATGAAAACTTCCAGTTTACCTTTGATAATAAAAATAATTACTTCTAAGATAGCTTTGTAGTGAGTAGGAAATTTCCTCCCCTGCATATGTTGATGATGGATTTAAGGAGAAACTCTTTGAAATTTCTGCTGTGTGGTTCAGCATGTAAACATTGTCCAAGATCACAACATAGAAAATGGTCTAACCCATTCACTCAGTGCTTATAGTTCAATGGTTAGAGCACCAGCCACATACACTGGGGCTGGCAGGTTTGAACCCACCCTGGGCCTGATAAACAACGACAGTTACAGCAAAAAAAAAAAAAAAAAAAGGGCATTGTGGCAGGTGCCTTTAGTCCCAGCTACTTCGGAGGCTGAGGCAAGAGAATTGCTTAAGTCCAGGAGTTTGAGGTTGCTGTCAGCTGTGATGCCATAGCAGCACTCTACATAGTGAGATTCTGTCACTTAAGAGCCCTGATTTTTGATATTGCCATTAATAGAGTTAGGAACATAGTACACCATACTCTATGTCTTCTTTTAAATGTTAGCACAGATTTTTAGATATTGCTTCCTTGTACAGAATCAAACTAAGTGGTTTTTTTACTCTTGTTACTTTGAACTCAAAATTGTGTTGGGTTCAATAAGTTTTATGAGTAATGTTGTAAAAGAATTCTATGTTTTACCACTTAAAGAGTTTTCATATGAGCAGGGATTGCTATTTTTGTTTTGTTTGTTTTGTTGTTGGTCCTATAAAGTGATCCTTTGGACTTAGCCTATGCATTCTCATTTCTTTTCATAACAAAGGGTATTCAGCCAGAAGAAATAGTGTTACTTATTTACAAACTTTTTTTCCTTTTTGTGTATGTGTGTGTGAGATTTACTCTTTCCCTCTTCCATCAGAGTTACGAAGATGTTTAGAATTATGCCTTTGAAGTTGTTGTGGTTTTTTTTGCAGTGGGGGTTGTGGAGGCAGAGTGTTACTCTGTCACCCAGGCTAGAGTACAATGGTGTCATCAAAGTTCACTGCAATGTCAAGCTCCTGGGCTCCAGGCGGTCCTCCTGCCTTAACTTCTTAGGTAGCTGGTACTATAGACATATACTGTCATCCCCAGCTAACTATGGTACTTTTTGTAGAGATGGGGGTCTTGTTCTTGTTCAAAGATGATCTCAAACTCCTGGCCTTAAGCAATCCTCCTGCCTTGTCTTCCCAAAATATTAGGATTACCTTTTTTTTTTTTTTTAAACTATCTCTTAGAATTTGTTATATTCCCAGAGATTTATAACAGACATTTATTCTTCAATGTTATATGTGTATATATATATGTTTTTTTCTTTTCCTTTTCTTTGTTTTTTCTTAAAGAGATGGAGTCTTGTTCTGTCACCCAGGCTAGATTGCAGTGGTGCGGTCATAGCTCATAGCAACCTCAAACTCCTGGGCTCAGGTGGTCATCTGGTCTCAGCCTCTCCTAAGTAGCTGAAATGACAGGTGCATGCCACCACACTCCATTAATTTTTTGTTTGTTTTTTGTGGAGAACAGTCTTGCTATGTTATCCAGATCAGTGAACTCCTGGCCTCAAGCAATCCTCCTGCCTCACCCTCCCAAAGTGCTAGGATTACAGGCATGAGCCACCACACTTGACTGATACTTTATATATTCCTTATGTATTTTTTTCTATATATATTTGTTAATATTTGTAAATTAGCATTTTCTCATATTTCAGAATTTTAGAGTGCACAAGGTCAGAAATAGCTTTGAATTTTTTTTATTTTTTTAAGAGATAGAGTCTCACTTTGTCATCCTTGGTAGAGTGCTGTGGCATCACTGTTCACAGTAACCTCCAGCCCTTGGGCTTAGGCAGTTCTCTTGCCTCAGCCTCCCAATTAGCTGGGACTACAGGTACCCGCCACAGCGCCCGGCTATTTTTTTGTTGCAATTTATCCAGGGCTGGGCTTGAACCCGCCACCCTGGGTACATGGGGCCAGCACCCTACCCACTGAGCCATAGGTGCCCTCCTAGCTTTGAATTTTTTTGATGTGATTGTGTCCATTTTCTCAATCTTAGATACCTTATCCCAGACTTTTTTCTCTTAAATCACGCTTTTCATAAAGATTAATATATATTTAAAAATAAGCTTAATATTACCTAAAGTAAAGCATGATTAGATAGATAAATCTGTTGTAGAAAAATTAAAAGGATTGTGTTCTCAGGTCAAAATTAGATTAAGTAACCAACATTACCATTTTCACCTCACGTCACATCTGTCCTCTGCCTCAGCAAATAAACATTCAAACCAATTGTATTTGTGTCCATTAAAAAAAACTTAGCTAGTCATAAACAGTACATTAGATTTCTAGATTGTTTTCATTTTTGAAATATAGCAGAGGTTTTCATATTAATGTTTACATGTAAAGTGATACAGTAAAACCTCCATAGTTGACCACTTCCCTTACATTGATCACCTCCTTAAGCTAACCTAATTTTTATAGACCAGACATGCATCATATGTATGTGTTAGCATAGCAGGCTTAGTTCTGTTTGTTGACCAGTTTGTTACAGTCCCTTGGGTGGTCAACTTATAGAGGTTCTACTGTATATATCTACATCCGTAACAGAGTTTTTAACATACCTCACTCAGGAACCAAAGACTTTAGTAACACAATTAAGAAATACATATGCATAACTTACTTCCTAATAATGCAAAGTATATGCTCTAATATTTCATGTATAAGCTTTCCCAAAAGTTGTACACAAATTGGGCTATTGTAACAATGTGGACTTTTTGGACCATGAAGAAGAAGGCATTGGCTCGGTTCCTGTGGCTCAATCGGCTAAGGCACCAAGCCACGTACACCTAAGGTGGCGGGTTCGAATCCCCAGCCCGGGCCCGCCAAACAACAATGATGGCTGCAACCAAAAAATGGCTGGGCATTGTGGTGGGCGCCTGTGGTCCCAGCTACTTGGGAGGTGGAGGCAGGAGACTCACTTGAGCCCAGGAGTTGGAGGTTGCTATGAGCTGTGATGCCATGGCACTATACCCAGGGGGATAGCTTGAGGCTCCGTGTAAAAAAAAAAAAAAAAAAGACCGTAGAGTTTCACAGATACACCTGAGCAGTGAGGTAAATTGACAAAGATGGTAAGAGGTCCATCTTGGTAAGCTAGGCACCACCTCACCTATTCCACAAGGCTTCCTTGGATGGCTTAAAGGCAATTCCTGAAACACAAATCACAAAATCAAATATATTTTCTTTTAAAAACAACTTATAGTTTA
>CAUYQV010014291.1:0-20208 GCA_963574575.1 Galagoides demidoff
TTACTAAATGTAGAATATAAATGTCTTAACACAATAACTAAGAAAATGCCATGAAGGCTATGTTAACCAGTTTGATGAAAATACTTCAAATTGTATATAAAACCAACACATTGTACCCCATGATTGCATTAATGTACACAGCTATGATTTAATTAAAAAAAAAGAATAAAAAAAAAAATAACCTAAGTTCCCACTTCTAGGAAATTAGAGGGAAAAAGCAAAATAAATCCAAAGCAAGCAGAAGGAAGTCAATTATGAATAGAAATCAATAAAATAAAAAAGAGGAACATCAATGAAATAAAAAGTTGATTATTCAAAATAAAGGAACAAATAAATAAACTGACAAATCTCTACTAAAGTGGAAAAAAACAAAGACAGAAGAGTATAAATGACCAATATCGAGAATGAAATAGGTGCTATTACTACAGATCCGGCAGTCATTCAAAGATACTAAGGAAATACTGCAAACAACTTCATGTTCATAAATCCAACAACTTAGAAGAAATGAACTAATTCCTCAAAAACTATAAACCACCAATATTCAACCAAGATGAAAAAGCCAAATATACCTATACATACCAAAAAAACTGAATTTTAATTAAGAACCTCCCCAAAAAGAAATCTCCAGGCCCAGGTAGTTTCACTGTTGATATCTACCATTTAAAAAATTAATAGCATTTTCCATGTTAACCAGTTTGATGAAAATATTTCAAATTGTATATGAAACCAGCACATTGTACCCCATGAGTGCATTAATGTACACAGCTATGATTTAATATAAATAAATAATAAATTTTTAAAAATTAATAGCATTTTTACACAATCTTTTCCAGAAAATACTAGAGGACAAAACAGTTCAACCCATTTTATAAGGCTGGTATTACCATAACACCAAATCAGACAAAGATAGTACAAAAACAGAAAACTACAGATAATCTCACTCATTAATTTAAGACATAAAAATCCTCAACAAAATATTAGCAAACTGAATCCAACTATGTATAAAATAAATCACATACTATGACCAAATGTAATTAAAGGCAAGACTGGTACAACATCAAAAATCCACATAGCAACAAGCTAAAGAAGGAAACACTATCACATTAATTATAATAGTACAGAAAAAGCATTAGAAATATCTAACACCTAACTGATGATTTTCAAAGAAATTCTCACCAAGTTAGGTAGAAAATGACCTCAACTTGATAAAAAAGCTTACAGCTAAGAGCATACTTAGCTGTGAAAGATTTATTTATTCCCCCTAAAACTGAGAACACCAAGGACTAATTGATTTTGACAAGGTTGCAGAATATAAAAACTGTCACATTTCTATGTTCTAACAGTGAACATGCAGCAACAATTTTTCTCTTTTAAAATACATATGGTTCGGCACATAAAGACCTGTAGGCAAACGTTTATAGCAGCTTTTTTTCATGATAGCCCTAAAATGGAAACATTCCAATGTCCATCATTTAATAAACAAATACATACATACAATGTGCCACTAATTCATCAATAAAAAGAAAGAAAACACTGGCATGTGCAATAGCACGTGCATCAGTCTCAAAAGCACTGCTGGAAGTGAAAGGAGTCAAACACAAAAGGCTGTATCTATATACATGATTCCATTTAAATGGCATTCTGGAAAAAACTGAACTACTAGGGATAGAAATGCAATCAGTAATTGCCAAGAATTAGAGGGGAGCAGGAGAGGATTGACTGTAAAGGAGCATCAGGCAATCCGTCAGGTAACAGAAATATAGTACAGGGGTGTCCAACCTGTGGCTCACAGGCTGAATTAGTGGCCCATTGTATTGTATGCTGGTTTTCTGAGGACATTCTTTGCTTATCTGTGTTGTCAGATGCCACAAAAAGCATGTATGGACCTTTTTCCTGCTAATCAGCTTTCCTCAGTGTCTGCATATTTAATATGTGGCCCCAGACAACTCTTATTCTTCCAAAAGTGTGGCAGAAAAGAAAAAAGGCTGGGCACCCTTGTGCAGAACCTCTGTAAGTTGACCCCACACACACAAGGAACTGTGAAAGACTGATCAGAATATGGAGGTGGTCCACATAAGGAACTAGGCCTACTACACTGATAGGTACATGTGGTACATGTCCGGTCTATAAAAATTAGGTCAAGTTAAGGTGGCCAATGTAGGAAGGTGGTCAGATGTAGAGGTTCTATTGTATTCTGTTATCTTGACTATGGTAATAATTATACAACTATATACCAAAAAAAAAAAAAAAAAGACCTATCTCAAACCATACTCCAAAAAAGATAAAGTTTACTCCATGGAAATTATATGTCTGAGATCATTTTTTCCTTCTCACACAGTCTGTTAACCAAGTAGAAAAACAAGAATAGTAAGAAAGAATTAATAGTAGAGGGAAAACACAATCTATTTTAAGAATATTCCATTCTGCTATTATCTACTACTGCTAATTTGACTATATATACTATATCTTAAAAGTCCTTAAAACCAACATTTATTTCAAAAGACAAAGCCCCAACATTCTTACCCTAGAGCCTCCCAAAAGGAAGGCAGAGTCATATATCATCAGAGCATGATAAAGGTCATGACTTGTCTAGGATTTCAGTTTGTTTTTTCTTACCTTTGAGAGTACTGTCACCTTATACATAAAGACAAGCTTAAGTAATTAATATGGGACAGAACGAGCAACAAGATTATAAAGGGAAAAGGAATATCAATTTATGTTCTTTCTTCCATCTTTTATGAATTGTCTAAACTGACATTTGATTTCTTTCCCTGCTTGAATTTACTTAAAATTCCAAAGAATCAAATATAGGAAAGACATTGTCATATATCTAACCACTCACATAAATGCTCCTCTACTCCTAAGACACTTGCATCCTGGCCTCAGACGTCCATGCCTTCTTCCAAAGCTGCAGTGGTAGCTGCTCTCCTACACTGTCTGGAATTCATAGGATTATTATCATCCTATTGAGCAAGCCCACTGCTTAAATGCCAGGTAGATTCTTATATTGATAACCTATGTCAGGTTTTTTTAACTTAGGAGAAAATTGCTATGTTAGAAGCACAAAAAGAGAAAAGATCAAGACTTAGCCCAGAAACTGTCAGTTACATTTTTGCTTCGAGAAGTTACTCATTCTTCATTTATATGGAATACTGAAGAATACCAAAGGAAAAGATGCATCAAAAGTCACTGGATGATGAACTTACAGCATGTTGTAACTATAAAAGTACTATCACACGTAGTAAGTTAACACCTCCAAAACTAAAATGAAGACACTTGAATAGAATTACCTTCACATAAGCTCTCTAAAAGGGTAAAGAATTTCACTCTTTAATAAAAGACCTTCCAAAGGGATAAATACTAGCAAAGTAAGAACATGGTAAATTTAAGCCAAAATCATTTTTCTACACTAACAAAGAGAAATGGGTGCAAATATCATTCACTGACATCATATCTAGAATACAAATCTATAAACTATAAGCCATATCAAATACCAGAGTAACCACCACACCACATAGAATAAAACAGCAACCAAAAGATGATGACTTAGCAATCACTCCCTCTACAAGCTAAATTAAAGATTCTCAAAGTTTCCAGAGTTTCTCTGTTGGAGGCAGTTCTGCCTCTACTCAGGGACATTTGGAAACATTTTTGATCATCAAGACTAGAGGGAGTGCTGCTGGTACTTATGGGTACAGACCAGAGCTGCTGCTAAATTTTCCCAAGATTATAAAGGGAAAAGGAATATCAATTTATGTTCTTTCTTCCATCTTTTATGAATTGTCTAAACTGGTAAAAGAGTGAACTTCTTTACCTTTTTAGAGAGCTTATATGAAGGTAATTGTATTCAAGTGTCTTCATTTTAGTTTTGGGGGTGTTAACTATGTGTGATAGCATAGTTATGACATGTTGTAAGTTCATGATCTAACAACTTTAGATAAATTTTTTCCTTCAGTATTATGGGATTCAAAGAATTATTGGATTCAAAATGTCAATAGTGACCCTATTGAGAAACTCT
Source organism: Galagoides demidoff (assembly GCA_963574575.1). Classification (NCBI taxonomy): domain Eukaryota; kingdom Metazoa; phylum Chordata; class Mammalia; order Primates; family Galagidae; genus Galagoides; species Galagoides demidoff. Next base: position 4,019 of record CAUYQV010014291.1, read on the forward strand.
GCTTTATAATAAAACTGAAAAGCCCTGTTAGTCTTAGGATAAGCCCCAAACTCTTAGGATAATCTATAAGACATAAAGCAATGCAATGTAAATAACATAATACAGACAGAACTGTTGAATGCATAGCATGTGTATATCCTATTGCTACTTGCCCCCAGTCTTTCCTCCTCCTTCCTTTCCCTCTCATCTCTTGATTATTGCTCCTTTTACACATCTTTTAAGCCATCTTCCCATTCCAAAACCTCCAGTTCTTCTGAGAAATAAGAAGAAACAGAAAGCATTGCCTTATCTATACAGCCTGAGATCCAGAACTATTAAAGAGTCATAAGGAGTCTGATACATAATCATGAAGCACAGAATTGGTTTGATTTTAATAAAGAGTGCTATAACAATACACCTTTGTCATCCCTTCCCAGAACCTTGACCCATAATGCAATACAAAATACAATCTTGTATATTTCTTTCCTTTTTTCTTTTTTTTTTTTTTTTTTGAGAGAGTCTAGGTCGCCCTCAATAGAATACTGTAGTGTCACAGTTCACAGCAACCTCAAATTCCTGGACTTAAGCAATTCTCTTGCCTCAGCAGGGACTACAGTGCCTGCCACAATGCCCAGCTATTTTTTGCTGCAGTTGTCATTGTTGTTTAGCTGGCCCAGGCTGGGTTCAAACCTGCCAGCCTTGGTATATGTGGCTGGAGCTGTAACCACTGGGCTCTGGGCACCGAGCCAGTCTTGTATAAGTAGTCCTTACATTCACTTCAGCTGCATTTATTGAACACTTAACTCACTTTCTTTTATTTGCCCTAAGTCTCATTAAACAACTCTCCATTTTAATATTCCCAGATTCAAAGAGCAAGTTCATTTTTAACCTATTTATATTTTTTTATATTTCATTTAAATCCCATCTTAGCCTATATTCTTTTCATTCAACTGCATTTAAATAGCAGCATTTCAACACCATTATCCCAGTATATGCTGAATTATTTTTTAATATTCTTTTCTCTGTAACTTCTATGATTTCATTAAATATTTTTGCAAGCACAATGAACAAAAGTCCCAACAACAGAGGAAGTACAAGAAAAATCACCTATACTTGGATAAGCCCAGATTTAGGATTTATTTTCAATACCCTTCTTAAAAATGCATTAATATCAAAATTATTTTTCATGTAAAAAGGAAATCAATACATTTTAAATATTCTAAACCAAGTCTGGTCAAGATGTGTTTATGGTACAGTGGTCAAATAATACTGTAAGTAACTAGAACACTTTGGTAATCGTATGTATACATAATCTGTTACAAGCATTTTGGAGAGAGAAATAAAATCGAATAGTGGCACAGAGATGATTTATAGAAGGGGGGTTTTAAATACATCCAGGAAAAACCACATAACCAAATATACTCTTATTGTACCATATAAAAATCTATTGCTGAGAATATATGAATCTATCCAGTCATCCATGCATCCAAACAGAAGGGAGAAATATTTCCAATAAAATATTCTGATGATGGTTTAAACCTCATTTATTATGTGAGATTGACTAGTGATTTCTTTCTTTATAGAACTTTTTAAACAGCTTTTCAGGGCACTATACCTTTTTAGAGCTAGCATCTAGCATATATTTAATGCTTAATAATGCAGAAAAATTCACTCACCATTTCAGTGGTGTGCCTTCATATTCAAACCATATCTCACTAACGTCTTCTTGTCTCATAACCTTCTGAAAGTGCTTTTTCACTTTGTCAGTTACCAACGTCAAATAACTTACTCTTGGCAAAAGCAACTGAAATGAAAATTTGTAAAACCGTATTTATTTACTAGTTTTTTCCAAAAAAAATATACTAAGTAGGTTTTTGAATTTTAAGGAAAAACAGCCATGTTCTTTGCATTACTTTGAATATCTCACACAAAGTCAAATGCTTTTTATGGAAAAGCAAAGGCTAAAGATAAAGATGTTCTTAATATTTCTTATGGTTTATTACTTTAAGCACAGCTTACAAGATAAATGCCTAGAAAAATTAATACAAGCCTACCTACAATCTTTCTACAACACTTATTAAAAAAATTAAAATGATATAATTAGATGTCATATTAGTTAGAATACTTATTAGTTCTAGCAAATGTACCTTAAAAATTAAAATGATTCCTGTGTGTTAATAATTGTTCTGAGAAGAAAACCAGCTCAGACCTAATGTACACTTTGACTACCAACCAAGATTCTAAACTGGCCCATTGTGTTGTCAAGGGTGGGAAAGAAGGCTGGGCTAGATAAAATTTTGACTTAAAAAGCATGAAGGACTTGGTCAGTGTTCTTTCCGCAGAAAAAGTATCCAGAAAGAATATAGGAAAGCATTTCAGAAAACTGGCTAAAATTTATATAAATATATATAAAATATATAAAATTTATATAAAATGTATATCCACAAGGATATAAAAGGAGACAATGGGCCCAAACTCGTTTTTCCTCCTTTGCAGTGGACACTCAAGCCAAGTCTTCTTTTCCTAAGCTTCTGCTTTGTAAAACTGCTTTGTTACTGTCTTTTGGCTGCTCTTATAAGTGTAAATGCACTATCTTTCATGCCGCTTATTCAAGGTGATGTTTCTTGATCAGTAAATCAAGTACAGTTACCGACCTGGCATACGCATTACATATATATATGGAGGGGGAGACAGACACACACCAAGAGAAATATTCTGGTTAAATGAATTGATACCTAATCATAGAAGTCGAAGACAACAGGCCCCAGCTAGGTAGGAAAACATGACAGTGGTCCTGGGGCTACAAGGTACATGAGGATGGGAAGAGAGGTGTTGGCATGCTCCAATGCAGAACAGAAGGTACTAAATGCTATGAACAAGCTGTGGATAATATTATGCAATCAGCAAAATTTTATAAAGAAATAACTATAATTAGTGAAAAAAGTAAAAGGAACTAATGCTTACTATGAATAAGGAAAGGCACTGAAAAGTGTTAGTTTTTTCACAGAAAGTATTACCAACTCAGTTTTATTTAACTAACCTGCCAAAATCATATGCTATTAAATAAATGGCAGAAAACAGATTCAGTGAAGTCTTTCAGAAATGACGGAATACAGATGTGACATGGAATTCTCTAAGAAATCAAAATAGGGTCATTAATTAATCATTTTTGAAAATAAATATACTCTATTAATCTAATAAGGTCTATATTAATAAATCCATAACTTTAAAGTGACTATCAGGCACTATATAGTAATCTATTCTGTAGAGAATAATATTAACCCACGGAGATGATAGGAAGGAAGATATACATGACTACTGAGTATGGATATCAGCTCCTGATTTTGGACAGGATTGCATTACACACTTAGGCTTCAATCAAAGTTGCTAGAGACAGGAATTTCTTCTTCATTAAAACAGGAATTTTTGCCTGTTTTGTTCAATGCTAGATTCCCACTGCCCAAAATAGTACCTGCTTTACAGAAAGCACACAGTAAATACTTGTTCAATAAATCAGAGATACCAAAGGTTAAACGGGCAGAGAGCCAAAGATTAAAACTAAAAAAGAATACTCATTCTTAAAGCAGAATCCACACTGAAATGTAGTTTGCAATCTTGTTTCATATTGGTTTGTCTGAGTAATCTAGCATAAAATCCATAGTAACACCAAGAAATAACTCTAAGATTTAAGAATGACTACTCTAGAGTACAGACAGATGTGCACAATTTATTTAGGAAATATGTAAGAAGGTAAAAATGCCAAGGAGATAAGTGAAAAGACATCATCCTACCTTTTACCTCCAAACTGTTTTATTCAATGTTGTGAGTTCTTTTTTAAAAAGTAATAAAACATACCTAGCATAAAATTTACCAATGTAACCATTTCTAAGTGTTCAGTACTAAATACAACAGAACCTTCATAGCTGACCACCTTCTGACCTAATTCTCACAGACCAGACATGCACCACATGTACTTATCAATTCAGCAGTGCTAGTTCCTTATGTTGACCACCTCTGTATGTTGACCAGTTTGTTATGGTCCCTTGGGTTGTTTCTACTGTACTATGAACTATCCATCTACAGACCGTTTTTATCATCTCAAATGGAAACGCTACACGTTAAACAATTACTTCCCATTACCCACTTCCCCCAGCTACTGGTAGCCACAATTTTACTTTCTATCTCTATGAATTTAACTATTTTAGGTACTTCATGTAAAGTGGAACCATACAATATTTATCTTTTTGTGCCTGAGTTATTTTTCTTAGCATAATGTCTTCAATGCTCTTCAAGCTCTTTTAATGTGACTATGACTAACCCTGTTTGGGGATGTTGTCAGCTACAATGTATTCTATCTTTCTCTTACTCCTCATTTAGCACTGATATAAAATACTCAGTGAGCATGACACAAGTGATTTATTTTTATCCATATAACTTATAAGGTATACATGTTTTATACAGTGACAGAGAATACTCATGTTTCTTAAAGATGCCCATATTTTTATTTCTTCATACCGTATCTTATTCTGTTTAACAATTTTCACTTATAAACTTAGGTACTTACATTGTACCCATAAGGTGAGAGCTTATCAAACTTTCTCCTCCCTCCCTGAGTAAAGGCCTAACTACAACTTGGATTTTACCTAACAGATGTAAACAATGTAACCTAATTGTTTATATCCGTATATTAATCTGAAAAAATATTAGAAACTTACTTATGTTAAGACAAAACTAGATGCACAGCATACTAGAACTCTGTTCTACTCCAATGAAGAGGGCAGCATAGGAGGCAATGAGGATACAGCACTGACCGTGTCAGAGAGTCCTTCCCCTCAGAGCATGCAGCTTAGACAGAACAAAGACTCAGACACACAGATACAAATGTAACTAATGCAAGAAGGAATTTAAAATGGTATAAAATCAAGTAGGAAAGGAATTTAACCTCTAGCTAGATGCTCATCCATGTCTTCACAGGAAGTTCATTTTAAGGCAAGAGTCAAAAGACAAACAGGAGCAAACTCAACTTGGGTGGGTATGCAGGTTTGGGTGTGTGTAGGTGTGGGGGACATTTCTGCCCATTTTAGACAGAGGACACGGCAAAGTAAAAGGCATGGAGTGAATACAGAGAGGCAAAGACTGGCATATTTGAGAATACTGTAAGAAGTTGAATATGACACAGACAGAGTGTTGGGACATAACAGCAAGGGGCCAACTCATGGAGAACCCTGTAAACCACATTCAGTGTGCTAAAGATGATGAAAATCTATTAAAGACTTCAGACAAGCAGATGACAAGATTAGATACATGTTTTGAAAAGATCATTCCAACTAAAGACTAGAAAATAGAAGAGAAAAATGAAAGTGGGGAAACTGGTTACCACTATGCAAATTGATCAGTTTTCAAATGATGGTCTGGAGCAGCAGTGGGGATAAAAGCAATCAGAGAAGTCTCAGAGATACTGAGATTTAAATTGTCTGAACTAAGTGACTGAACAAATATGACAGATGCAAGAGAAGGAAGTATCAAAGGACGAGTTCCAGGTTTCTGATAAGATTAATTATTTGAATGATAGATCTACTTACCAAAATAGACAGGGAATAATGGCAGATGACTAAATTTTCTGTGGGGAAAGTCCAATTTCAAATACACACAGTTTGAATTCTTTCAAGATACTTGAGAATTTCCAGCTCCAGGTCTGGAGTTCAGGAGAAAAACACTGGGAGGGATCAAAATATAAATGCTTGACAAAAATGAATGAGAACTCCAGCAGAGGAAAAATGAAGTTAAAAAAGAAGGCAAAGCCCTAAGAAATGTCAACGTTAAAGAACTAGTGAATGAGATCACAAAAAGAAAAACAGAGAGGCAGAAGTGAAACCAAGAGTAGGAGGCACTGCAGAGCAAGACAGGAGAGTGCCACAAGATGGAAAAAATGGACAGTAGTAATAGATATGGCTGAGAGATCAAACAAATGAAAATTCAAAAACAGACTACAAGTTTGGCAAAAAAAGACATCATTAGTGACTTTGGCACGAATGGTTTTGTTGGAACAGTATGAAAATATGATTACAGAGAACTAAGTGGTAGGAGGTTGCAGTACAAACCTTTTAAGAAGTCTGGTTGTACAGGAAAAGCAAGAAGCTGAGAGACAGGGAGGGTCAACAAAGGACTGCTGTTTTAGGATAGGAAGGGTTTATGACAACATAAATGCTGTGACGGAGACCATAGATAAGAAGTTGAAAGTAAAATAAACAGAGATGGCAGAGGTAGAGGTGGGGGAAGATGAGATACAACCAGCTTCCTGAGAAGCCAAGGAGGAAGAACACTTCTTCCATTAGAATAGGAGGGAAGAAGTAACTATGTGTGAATGAAGACAGGTTTTGCAGATTTGGTGGCAGAAAATTAAGGGTGGTCCTATCAGATGGTTTCTATTTCCTTTGTGAAGTAGAAGTGAGGTCATCTCTTAAGAGTGAAAGATGATGGCTCAGTGCCTGTAGCTCAGCAGGTAGGGTACCAGCCACTTACACCAGAGCAGGTGGGGTCAAATCCAGCCCAGGCCTGCCAAACAACAATGACAACTACAACAAAAAAATAGCTAGGCACTGTGGTGGACACCTGTAATTCCAGCTACTTGGGAGGCTGAGGCAAGAGAATTGTTTAAGCCCAAGAGTTTGAGATTGCTGTGAGCTGTGATTCCATGGCACTCTACCAAGGGCGGCAAAGTGAGACTCTGTCTCAAAGAAAAAAAAGAGTGAAGGATGAAGTCAAGGCTAAGAGAAATAGAGTGGAAAAGAGCAGAGACAGCTGACTAAGAAAACACAAAAAGACTGCTGGGGTAATATTGAGGGTCCAACAAGACTGATGTCTAATCGTGTAATTTTCTCTAGTGACAAGTCACGAGATATTAATGAAAATTAGTATTTGTGTTTCTATGTTGGATTATCTAAATGAAAAGCAACAGTTTAAATGAATGTAACAGAAATAAAAATGAAGAAGTAACCTAGTTTCTAACAAATTTCCTTCCTGCAAATATTCCCTGAAAAATAAAACAATTCTCAATGGCATACTTATAGGATTATAGACTAAAAGATTTATAAATAGGAATCAAATCAAAATGCAGAAATAAACAGGAATATATTTAACAAAAGTATTAAAAATATTTTCAAGCTTAATTGACAACTGAGACATATCTAAACTATAACTACACTGGCACTAAAATGCTAACCAGACTAATCATCACTAACGCTTTTGCATACTTTCTCCCTGTATATATTGACTTATACTTAAGTACATTTGTATTTAAAGAGCAAAATTTGGATTGTACTATAAGGTTTTAAATTCTAGTTTTAATATTTATTATATATTCGTCACCCAATATTCTTCAAAATCACAAATCATAGCAATATAAGAGATTCTTTGGATAAAGAATTAGGAAGAATTCAAGGAAAAAAATTACCTATAAGACAGAACAATTCTCTTCCTCCTATAGTTACCCTAGTACTTTTCCCATTTTCAATTTGATTAGAAACAAGAAAACAACTTACAGTCCTTACATTCTAGTTCTCACCACAGTCTTTTCATATTTAGACAGATTCACATATAAAGAAAAAATACTGTACTCTTTACTTGAAATTTTTCGAACTATATGAAGTATGTCAAACACCTAAGTCTGATTTAAAAATAGACTTAAGTTATTTATTTCTCAGTCATTGCAAATTTGACCAACTAGACACAACATTCTTTTGTTTAAATACTATTATAGAAGGCCAACCAAAGTTAAAAGTTTTAATTAGAAGAGCAAAAACTTGTTCGGAAACAACGTAAATAGTATCCTAACCCAAACTACAGAAGGAGAACAGAAAAATATACCTCTAACAAATGAAATTCTTCTAAATATAAACCATGATCACACTCTGTTCTTAACTGAAAAATTTCCAAAGGACAGAAAACTACAGAGATCTGCAAATGTGATATTACACAAACCTATCTAAGTCGGAGTTCTACTAACAAGACTGTTCTACTTCCCTAAAATTATCATGTCTAGTAAGAAAACCCAAATAGATGATTTCAATAGCCTGGGAGGTTTTCATGTACTTAGTCTCTGCTACATGCCTAGCCTATAACAGATGCTGAGGATGTACAGAAAGGGAAAAAAACGTTTCTACACCCCAAAAGGGAGTTGAGTTAACAGGCTCCTTAAGTAGTTTCCTCCAGCAGTATGACTTCCCATAGCTAGAGCAGGCTGAGGAGCAGTGCTGCCCCTCAGACCGATAAGGGAGAAAACAAGGAGAAACTTCTTTAAAGTGAAAGAAATAGTCCGTCATCACAAACACATTTCCACTTTTCCATAACCTCTCTAGGTAAACAATAGTATATGTACCTGAGACACAAAAAGAAAAAACTAGAACAACTGAGAATATCTTTGCCTATTAGGAGCCATTCAATAAACAGGAAGAATACTATCATTAGACAGGTGGATAAACTCTGAGTATAGATACACTTAGCAAAGGAAAACAAGCACACTAAAGTCAGAAGATATATGGAACTCATTTTTAGAACAGATAATCCACTAACTCACACGTACAAGTCTAGGTGCAACTATTTATAATAAATATTATTTTAAGCTCAGAGAACATATGAATGTGTGTGTATATGTGTGTATGTGCACGTGTACATATATTCATTAAGCTATAAAAATACTTCGTTCAGCCCAGGTGTGATGGCTCAGACCTGTAATTCCAGTACTCTGGGAGGCTGAGGCAGGTGGACTGCCTGAGGTCACGAGTTTGAGACCAGCCTGAGGAACAGCAAGACGCCCTCCTCTTAAAAAAAAAAAAAAAGCTGAGCATTGTGGCGGGTGCCTATAGTCCCAGCTAATCAGGGGGCTGAGGCAAGAGAATGGCTTGAGCCCAAGATGTGATGCCAGGGTATTCTATCGAGGTCAACATAGTGAGACTCTGTCTCAAAAAAAAAAAAAAAAAGAAGAAGAAAATAATCAGCCGTTTAGGCCAGACACAGTGGCTTACACCTATAATCCCAGCACTCTGGGAGGCCAACGTGGGTGGATTGCTTGAGCTCTGGAGTTTGAGATCAGCTGAGCAAGAGCAAGACCCCATCTCTAAAAACAGCTGGGCATTGTGGTACATGCTTATAATCCCAGCTACTCCAGAAGCTGAGGCAAGAGAACCCCTTGAGCCCAAGAGTTTGAGGTTGCTGTGAGCTATGATGCCATAGCACTCTACCAAGAGTGACAAAGTGAGATTTTGTCTCAAATAAATAAATAAATCTTTGTTCATATATGTAACTGCATAGAACCATCTAAATACAAAATACAATCTGAACCTATGACCTTCAAGATAGCTTCCTACTGAAAAACAGCACACAGTTTACGATTTCATACCATACAGTATACGTGCATACATGCATAAGAGAAACAAAGTCAACATGTCAACAGTGGTTCTGTCCTCTGGGTGGTAGGATTAAATAGGATTTTCATTTCCTTCTTTTTGCTTATCTGTGTTTTCTTTCTTTCTTTTTTTCCCCCCCAAATTAGCATGAATTAGTTGTATATAAAATATTGGCTAACAATCTCTCAGTTCTTAGAACTTTATAAAAATGGACAAAATTTAATATCCAACAACATACTTACATAGTATGGTTCGGCTTCCCTTTCAGTAATCTCATCCTGATACAGAGTGAAGCAAGTTGGAATTCGCCCAAACCACACATCTCGGAGCACATCTTTGTCATCTGTCATTCTTCCAGTGGTTAAGACAGTACATGCAGGCCAAATTCTTTTCAACCAAAGCCAAACTGAAAATAAAATAAAGAGCATTAGTCAGATCCTTATGACTGAATGAGCCTGCCACAAAACAAAAGATTATAGGAAAAAAATTAATCCATAAAGATTATTCACTTCAAAAAACTGTGATCGGCATTCTTTAAAATGAATGCAAAAAAATCAGTACAACAAATTCTAAAAGCAGAGGTATTATATAGTTAAAGAGATCATAGAATTAATTCAAAATTACACATGCAAGTAATGTTCACTACATATGTAAATAATGAACCACAGTCAAAAATCAAACTATACTTGCATCATCTTTTCAAGCTGAGAAGAGTCTATTACTTATCAAGAGAGAGAACCCCTCACCTATTCCCTATGAACCCTGACTGCCCAACTCCAAAGGATCATTCTCACAATCACTATTGCCTCACCGAATATACTGACCCTCTCTTACTCCAAATAGTTCATTCTCTCTTCCCGTAAAAATACTATTTAAAAAAAACAGTAAAAAATCTTTTAAAAAATCATCTTTAAAAAATCTTTGTATAAACCTATTCTCCATTCTAAATTTTATCCTATCCACAATTTGATCCCACCAATATTCCCTGTCTTCTTTATTATACTTCTTTTTATAAACCACCTAGCAAAAGTGGTTTCCTAAACATCTTACTCTGTGTCCTACCATTCCCCTGGCTAGTATGTTCTTCTCTTGCCTACTGAAATCTACCCACTCTGCAAAAGAAGCTCACAGTCCTCTGCCCCAGTGAAATACTAAATGCTTCTACTCTCAACTATCAGAATATTCCCTGAACCCTAAATATAGGACTAAATCTGCAAGCTGAAATATTCTGGGACAAAGCTTTTAACATCTGTTATATCCAACTGTCTTCCAATACTAATAGTCTATGATTAAATATCACCACATTACATGAGTAAATGCTGAAATAAATACTGTTGACAATACATGCTTAGAGTAACTCAACAGACAGGACCCAGATTCTAAGAGTCACTACACTTATCTAAATAAAATTTCCCATCTTTCATAGGTAGCTAATTTATAATCTATCATAATGTGTCCTGTCATAACATTCTAAATAACTATATGAATTTAGCCAAATTTAATTAACACTGAATTATTCAAGCTTGTTTCATTTCTTTTCTCTTCCACTGACCAATGCCATGTATATAAAGACTGCCATAAATTAGTTAGTCAAGGGAGAAAAAGTTGGATGTTTCCCGCCTCTTTCTGTTTCCCGCCTTTTCTGTATCTGTAGATACAATGTCATGTAGATATCTACTATATAGATGCAATGTCATCTACAGGTAAATAAATGGAAAGAAGTGGGAAACATCTAGCCAAAGTAAAAGTACTAGGCAACAGTCAAATTAGGATAAGAACTCTGGTACTTAATCTGACCCTAGTGCTCTTTCTTGAGTTTTAGCTTTTATTAATATACATACATAAAAGTGACTATTTTAAGAAAAAGACACAACCATGTAAACCTCACATAGTTACACACTGATAGCCTTCAAATTCAAATGACAATTGGCTTTCTGCACTTAGCAGAAAATCTCCAAGTTTACAAATCATTCAAAATTAACTCACTGAAAAACAGGAAAGATTTCATGACTTCCTGATTACATTAGTAGTTTGCTCTTTTAAAAATAAATTTACTGGCTGGGTGTGGTGGCTCATGCCTCTAATCCTAGCATTCTGGGAGGCCAAGGGGACTGGATTGCTTGAGCTCAGGAGTTCAAAACAGCCTGAGTGAGAGTGAGACCCCATCTCTACTAAAAATAGAAATATTAGCCAGGGGTTGTGTTGGGTGTCTGTAGTCCCAGCCACTTGGGAGGCTAAGACAAGAGGATCACTTGAGCCCAAGAGGTTGAGGTTGCTGTGAGCTCTGACATCATGGCACTCTAGCCTGGGGCAACAGAGTGAGACTGTGTCTTAAAAAATTAATTTACTAGTGACAGGAATAAATAAAATCTGTATTATGTATGACAAATAAATAAATCTAAAACTGAATCTTATATAAAATGGTAAGCAGTAGTTTTTGTAACCATCAATATCCCATCAATCAACAGCTACAACTGAGATTCCCTCTTGCCCATGAAGAGAGAACAATTTGAGGCAAAGAGTTCTTCAAAGAAGAGACTTTAAGAAAATAAAATATAATTACAAATTTAAAATTGAAAAGACATTACCAATATTGCCATAGTGGATGGTTTTCTCCTCAGAAGAAGCAGGTAGAAAATAACCAAGGGAATTCAAAATTAAGGTGTGTATGGCCACGTAAGGAAAGGCATCCTGACTTCCTCTCCAAGCACTGCCTTTCTCTCAAGAATGCCCCTGGCCAAAATAGCTGTTTGAGAAAGAGCAGTGAAAAGACTTTGTGCAGGCATACTTGTAAGAAACTGAGGCAGAATCCCATGTGGCCAGGTTGGTTCTGAGCCTAACATGATAAAGGCTTAGGCTGGAATAGCATTTATTGCGTTAAGGAATTAAGGTTGACTTTATAAGGCCAATAAAAAAGCCCTTTGGAAAACTGACCAGATACCCACCAGTAACCTTTCCTGATCTGTGGTAAGTTACAAAGGTAGCTTGCTGACGGGTGCAGGAATGAAATGTGCTCAGGGACCTCGAGAGAAGAAGAATTTACCCAATGCATACAGATATTTAAGGGCACAGATAAAACTTGGGCACCTGAAAGGCTTTTGAGAAGTCCAGCCTGAAAATTCCTTATAAAAGGTTCCAACAAAAACGCCCTGACTTGAGGCCTACATGGGTGCAGAGGTTTACACACAAATTCCTGTATGCCCAAGAAGTTTTGTTGTTTTTTTTTTAATATCATCGTATTTATCTCCCTACAGGTAATTTTTCTATAGCTTCAACAATTTCTCCTCAAAAAGACAAAAAAGTCTCAAAGTTTAGAACTGGATCATTTGGCCCTTTCTTTTATCTCCTCCCAGTTCAAAATGCTTGCATCTCTTAATGGCCAGCATCCTATTGGATCTGCAGTTAGGCTGAACACATTCCAGACTTAGCACAATCTTCTTTGTGGTTTTAGACTTCCTCTGAAACATTGGCTTTGTCTGCCCGCCATAGCCACTCTGCGTTCGATCATAGCACCACTTTCCTTGGGCATACAAGGAATCCTTGCCCTTCTTATACTGAGTCATTTTGTGAGGCTGATGCTTGCCATACTCTTACAGAAAGTTCTTCGGGTTTTAGGTACGTTGACCACCTCCACAGTAGAACTGTCTCTACGATGAACATGAAACTCAACGTCTACAGCCCTCACCTCCCCCCATTGGCGCTCTCGCCCAAGAAGTTTCTTTATGCCTTGTTTAAAGATTCGAAGTAACAGCCTCCAAACGGAAAGGCCAGCAAGGGCAGGTATTCAATCTACCTTGTTCCTGAATAGCCTCAGGCATAATCAGATAAGAACAAAGAAGTAATGGCTAATAACATGTTCTCCATTAAGTTACGTTAAATTGGGTTATGTTGAAAGGGTGATGTCAAAAGGCGTATGTTGAGTGGATTATCAGAAGGTAATTAGAGGTAGTCACATTTAAATGGATCAATGAGGTCATTGCTGTATTGTGCGCATGTACAAAATTCCCTATATAAACCAACCGCAAATAAAGAAGCTGGCCATTTTGCCTAAGCGAGCAGATGGTCACCTGTATTTAAAACACAATTTCAATAAGCGTGCTTATTCTCCACAACATGGCTTTTCTGCGAGACCCATATGGCAACAAGATTCCAGGACACCATTAGAGCTGTGTTTATTAATAGACAGGGATCACCATAAACCAAAATATCAAGCATATGACCATGGCTCCCTTCTCTTACCTCTAGCCTACCAGATGAGAACACTTGACCTGCCTTTTTCTGTGGCATTCTTTTTTGCTTCTCCCTTCCATGTGTTAAGAGTAAAACCATACTTGGGTGGCGCCCGTAACTCAGTGGGTAGGGTGCCCGTTACATATACGGAAGCTGGCAGGTTTGAACCCAGTCCAGGCCAGCTAAAACAATAATCACAAGTGCAACAAAAAAAATACCTGGGCATTGTGACAGGTGCCTGTAGTACCAGCTACCTGGGAGGCTGAGGCAAGAGAATTGCTTAAGCCCAAGAATTGGAGGTTGCTGCGAGCTGTGACACCACAGCACTCTATCAAGGACAACATCATGACACTCTGTCTCAAAAAAAAAAAAAATAGTAAAAACATACAGTCAATGCTCTCTTCTGTGTTGCTTCTGAGAGTCTCTCCCCACAAGTGATACAAATATAGACTTAAAGGGAAGAGAGAACACATTAAGTCTTTAAACTACAGGCTTTGCTTTTGAAGTCTTAAGTTCCTAAACAACCCCCTCTATAAGTGGGCAAGAGATTTGAACAAAACTTCTCCAAGGATGACAAATGAATGACCAACAAACACATGAAAAAATGCTCATCATCTTTAATCATCAGGGAAATGCAAATCAAAACCATTCTAAGATATCATCTAACTCCAGAAAGATTGCGCACATCATAAAGTCCCAAAACACCAGATGCTGGCATGGATGTGGAGAGAAGGGAACATTTCTATACTGCTGGTGGGACTGCAAACTAATATAACCTTTTTAGAGAGAAGTATGGAGAATCTTCTAAGACAGGGGTCCTCACACTTTTTAAACAAGGGGCCAGTTCACTGTCTCTCAGACCATTGGAGGGCCAGACTGCAGGCCCCAGGACGAGTTGGCTGCTAAGCAGGACAGGCAGCTGCAGCAAAAACACCCAGCAAGCTGGATAAATGTCCTGGGCGGGCTGCATGTAGCCGGCAGGCTATAGTTTGAGGACACCTGCTCTAAGATCTAAAAGTAGACCTTCCCTTTGATCCTGCAATCTCATTACTAGATATCTACCCAAAAGAACAAAAATCATTTTACCACAAAGATATTTGCATCAGAATGTTTATTGCAGCTCAATTCATAATTGCCAAGTCATGGAAGCTACCTAGTTGCCCATCAACCCAGGATCAACAAACTGTGGTATATGTATACCATGGAATGTTACTCAGTCATTAAAAATGATGCAGACTTTATAGCTTTTACATTTACCTGAATAGAGCTGAAATGCATTATTCTTAGTAAAGTATTGCAAGAATGGAAAAATAAATATCCAATATACTCCACACTAATATGAGACCAATATATAAGCAATTATATGCTCATATGAACAATAAAACACAAATATAATCTAATACGGGCGTAGATGATCATGGCGGGGGGGACAACTAGCAGAAGGAGGGAGGGCATGAGGTGAGACCACAGCTAATGTGCACATAAGTGAGGGTGTGTAACATGACCACTGGGTGAGGGGCTCTTTTACAACTGGAACTTTACCTTGGAAGAACAATGTAACCCAAAAATTTGTACCTTTATGTTAATTTGAAATTAAAAAATAAATAGTCTTGTGTTCCAGCAAAAGTTCTACTGAAGGATTTTAGATATAAAAAATAAGGAAAGATAAAATGGTACCTCATTTGCCATATACCACTGTTTCGTACATATATATTTCTTATATGACTTCAAGGGAAGAACTGACAGAGCTGCAAAATAAAATAAAATCCTAAGCCCCCTATATGACTGGATGGACCCCCACCCCAGTGGCCAAGGAGACCCCAGAAAACCCTAAAGCTGAACTGCTGGCCAAAAGAAGGGAATTCAGACAAGCCTCTTCATTTCCCTTCCCTTTTTGGAGATCTCCTTTGTAAGGAAGAGATTAATGTACCTAAGGCTATACAAGGCAAAGCTTAAACTACCCCTGCAGGCCACCAATTTACTCAACAGATAGCTTGAGTGTCTGTAAATGTCCTAAATGTCCAATGGAGCTGGTCTCTGATTAACAGACATCTTAACATCCTAAACCTTTAGACAAAGCTTTGCTAGGTAGGTAGTTTTGTTAGTTAAGACTGGGAAGGGTTGGCTTGGCACCTGTGGCTCAATCGGCTAAGGCGCCAGCCATGTACACCTAAGGTGGTGGGTTCGAATCCCCAGCCCAGGCCCGCCAAACAACAATGATGGCTGCAACCAAAAAATGGCCGGGCATTGTGGCGGGCACCTGTGGTCCCAGCTACTTGGGAGGCGGAGGCAGAAGACTTGCTTGAGGCCAGGAGTTGGAGGTTGCTATGAGCTGTGATGCCATGGCACTCTACCCAGGGGGATAGCTTGAGGCTCCGTCTCAAAAAAAAAAAAAAATCTTTTGTGTGATAAAGCAGCTAATTTATCAGAAATCAACCTGGAAACAATCAACCTGGCCAAAATTGTCAAACTTTTATTATAATCCATTTATTTCCTTTCCACATTCTATTTCTTCAGTAAAACAAAAGCGTTAAAAAGTATACTTGTGTCATATGTTTTCTTCACTGTTTATAAAAT
>CAUYQV010014292.1:0-10191 GCA_963574575.1 Galagoides demidoff
CTCATAGCAACCTCCAACTCCTGGGCTCAAGCGAGTCTCCTGCCTCCGCCTCCCAAGTAGCTGGGACCACAGGCGCCCGCCACAACGCCTGGCCATTTTTTGGTTGCAGCCATCATTGTTTGGCTGGCCCAGGCTGGGGATTCGAACCCGCCACCTTAGGTGTACGTGGCTGGCGCCTTAGCCGATTGAGCCACAGGCACCGAGCCTCCAAGGCACTCTTGATGCTGGTGTTCTTGGGAGTCAGCAAACTCTTAGATCCACAAAGAGTTAAATGGTACCAACAGGGCCACTGGTAGGCCTGAGCTACCACCCAGTTTGGTGGTGTGGAACAAGAGGAAGAAGAGAAAAGAAAGCTGATAAAAAAAAAATTCCAGATAAGTTTCTGGGCCCTTGAACTTTATTCAGAAAGCCTGGTATCAGCTGTCTTGATCCCTACCTTGGCTTAGTTGTGCTTGTCAGGACATAGCAGTGGCAGAAAGAACAGCCTACCGTGGTTGAACTTGGCATCAGACCAGTGCAAGGCTGAGCAGGGCGGCAGAAAATGGCAAGCTCTAGAAATGGCAGCCTTGTGTATGTGCTGTGTATGCACAGTGTGTGTCCTGTGTGTATGCTTTGTGTGTGCTGTGTGTGTGCTCTGTGTGTATTGCTTTGTGTATGTGTGCTCTGTGTGTGTACTCTACATGCATAGCATATGTACTATCTATGCTTTGTGTGTATGTGTGTGCACTGTGTGTGTGTTGCTTTGTGTGTGTGCTGTGTGTATTGCTTTCTGTGTGCACTGTGTGTGTATTGCTTGTGTGTTTGTGGAGAGATTCAAGATGGAGAGATTTTTCTAGTGGTCTTTCTTGTGGCCTTGACTGAGAATTCTATGTACAAATGTGTACAAATTCTATGTACAGAATGCATAGCATTCTAAGACCAGTCAAGGAAGAACTGACTGAGACTATCGCATAAGGAATTTACTCTGTCACTAGACTCAAGATTTTTCCAACTTTGAGTTATGGAAGGAAATTAGTGTGTCTTTTTTCCTCTGAGGGGAAAGAAGCACCTTCTAGTCTACCCTAATGTACTCTCTGTCCAGCCTGTGCCTAAGCTGTGCTAGATGTTTTAAGTGCATTATTTTACTTGTTCTTTAAAACAAACCAATGAAGTCTGTACTAAAAATCTGTCCATTTTACAGAAGAGGAAAATGAGGCACAGAGAGGTTAAATACCTTAGCCAGGGTTGCATTCACCTGTGTAAACTATTTTCTAGCGACGTTTGTTCATTTCGTGGAATAGAACATCCCTCCCTCTTTCTGAATCCTCTCTCATGATACTTTGCGTTTCTGTGATTTTTGTTTCCAAAATTCTTTCTGTGTCTATTTTGTCTCATTTTCGCAAAGCTCTGTGAGGTAGGAGGTAAGGTGCAGCCTCCTCATGCTCTGCGTGGTGCTGACCCAGCACTCCCAGCTGGGGAATGGTGTCGCTGGGACTAGAACCCACACTTTCTGACCAGAACCTTCTACATCTGTCTTTTGCAGTAACCAGAGTCCCTATGCCCATCACGTCAGCACCACTTATCTTTTATTCTGCCCTCTCATTCCATTCCCACGTCTGGCCCTCTCTACTGAGAGCAGTAATCTGAACTAACAAAATTTGAGTCAAGATGTTAATGACCATTAATAGTTTCAAAGATACCTTCTCAGACAATATCATATTTTCACGGCTTCAGTATCTTAACCTGGGACTCCTTATCAGAGGAAGTTAAGGTCTCCATAGAGCTTCAAGCTTTAGTCCTTCCACCTTTAACAAATACTCACTAGTGCTGGCCAGGCACCATGTTAGGCCTTAGTGACCTAAAGGTAACAGAATCACTGCCTACTGGAGAAAATCAGCTGTCAGCTGTCTCACAGCGTCACCACAGTTGAGAAGAAGTCACCAGATCCAGGCTGGGGTACAGAAGGGAAGCCAGTAGCATGAGCAGATGTTATGGCTGCATGCCAGAGAAGGGTGGGTTCTGGCCAGGAGAGAGGGGCATGGAGAGTGGCCCGGGCAGAGAGAATGGGTTAGGCAAAGGCATGAGACACTGGAGTGTGACTAATTCTGGAATCTGCTGTGTGTGGGCAAGTGGTAGGCAGGGAGGCTGGAGAGAAAGAGGAGAGCTCTAAACTAAACTGAGGGCTGCCAACATTGTCTCCTTTGCACGTGGAGGTATTTTGGGATTTTCGAGAGGGGAAAACTATGTTTGGTAACCCTCCCCCATCTCCCTCCTACAGCTTCTAGCCCCCTCTTTCAGTAACTTCATTATGACCATCTTATATCATAAATGTGACTGCCATTTTTTAATCTCATAATAGAGTTGGTAATGGGGCCTCTCAAAGCAATGGCTTTCAAACTTTATGGGCACCAGAATCCACCAAGAGGCTTGTAAAAACATGGATGGCTGATCCCCAATCCCAGAATTTCTGATTCAGTAGGTCTGAAATGGGGCCTGAAATTCTGCATTTTTGGAGGATTGCCAAGGGCCCACGTTTTAAGACTCCCTTGCCTTGGATTGTGCCAAGCTCCATGTTAACAAAGCCCTCTTTATGTCTTTGTCCCTTTTTTTAACCATTACTTTGATTTGACCTTTTTAGGCCAGTCAGTTTTAGTACTGGTTAGTATATTAATTCACTCAGGCTACCATAACAAAGCCCCACAAAGTAGGTATCTAACACTGCAGAAATGGATCGTCCCACTAGTCCCTAGTTCCAGAGACGAGAAGTATGAAATCAAGGTGCCAGCAGGGCTGTGCACCCTCTGAAATCCTTCTTTGCCTCTTCCTAGCTTCTGGGGACCCTGGGTGTTCCATAACATGTGGCAGCCTAACTCCAATCTCTGCTGCCACCTTCACATGGCTGTCTTCTCCCTGTATGTGTCTGTCCCTTCTCTTGGTGTTCATCAGGACACCACCCTCGTCAAGTAAGGGACTTACAGTAGATACAGAGTGTACGCAGGCCTCACTACTCCAGCAGTGAGACCACAGCCGCCCGCGTCCAGATAAACTCCTGGATTCGTGGCTTTGTCTTGGTCCCCATGCGCTCAGTATTTGCACAACGTGGCTTTAACCATATGTCCCTTCCAAAAGGGAGCAAATCCTTCTTTCTCCTCCTCCTATTCTTCAGCCCGCCTGCACCAACTTGGAATATAAATACTTGACATGGCCTGCCTTTTATAAATTAGGAAGAAAACAGCAAGGTCTCAGAAAAAGTTTGCTCACTTACATTTATGGTGTCTTGTTTCACAGTGAAATCATGCTATTTGGATCGTTAGGACTATAGGATCAGCTTTACCTTCTCATCCTTCCCTTCCGTGTTTGGGTTTTTGGGGGTTTTTTGTTTGTTTGTTTGTTTGTTTTGCCTTCATTTACTATCTTCAGTTTCCAGAGACTCTGAAGGCAGCAAGGGGGCCTGGAGATCAGGAGAGACCTTTCTGAGGAGATCTGAGCTGAAGCCACGTGGACTGTTCCCAGTGTATCAGTAGCTTCAGACTGCTGCTGGCAGCATGATTAGACGGGCGCCAGGCGAGATGCTTATGTTCACGCAGTAACTTGGAGGGGTGAGGGTGTCTCCTCTAATTCCCCTGAGTCTAGGGAGTCTGGCCCCTCTGCTATTAGTGCCGCATGTCTCTGACAGAGAGGCAAGCAAGGAGGAGAGGCAGAGCCCCAGCAAAAGGACATCTTCCCGGCCTTATCAGACCCTCCACACACAAGCCGTCCCAGGGTTGACTAGACTCCATTTCCTGTCAGGCTCTGATTCCATTAGGAAAAACCTCACCCCGCCTTCCCCCAGGGCTTTAGGCTAGATTTGGAGAGCTGCTGCAGTATCTTTCCCCTCGGCTTTCCTGGAACCTCTGTCATAGCTATAATCCATAGCAAATGGATTTCCCCGACACTGGGGACAAAAGCCTAGTGTTTCCTAGACGTGGCGGCTCCTGGGAGGCCAAAAGCATCAGCATTTCTCCAGCTGCTGCTCACAGGCCCTGTGGGCAGCAGAGACCTGTAATGCGATCGCTCTCCCAGCCAGTTACAGTCAGCACGTCATTCAGAGTGGTCCCTTGGGGCTGGGAGAGGAGAACTGAGTGAAATAGGAATCGCAGCCCTCAGAGCTGGGCTCGCACAAAACCACACAGTGAGTTGGAATCCAGAGAAAAACAGACCTCCAGGTCTGGAGGTTAGCCACTAATGGGATTGGCTGTGGCTCATAGCAGGCATCCACAGGCATGAGGGGCCTTGGTAAAGAAGTAAAGGAAGAGATAGAAGGAAGAAAAGAGAAGAATAAGTTTAGGAATTAAAAGGCAACTAAATAGGGGTGGGTAAAATGCCTTAGCGCCAAGATAACGTGCATAAAGATTCCAACGTGGGGCACCAGAGAGTAGGACACAAGGAGAGGCCACAGCTGCCTCAGTAGCCCTCACTGAGACTCCAGACGCCTCCTCCACTTCCCAACAGCTTTGAGGCAGAAGGAAGGTGGGGTGGGGAGTATAAAAGCTCTGAGTCAAAGAGGGGGACCGTAGAAGAAAAGGATTGGAAGCTACAACATGGTCTATACTTCCCGGTCAGTTCTAATTCTTTCTAAGCCAAGTTCCCTTCTCTACTAGGAGACCCGTAAGAAAGTGACGTATGGCAGGATCCTGACTTCTGATTTCTCCTCAGGGCAAACTCCCAGCTGCTAGCTAAGTAAGTGTTTACCACCAGAAGGCCAGTAGGTTTTCTGGGGTGCCTTCCTGGGTATTAGAGAAGTCAGAGGAGCCACGTCACCCTGAGTAAGTCACTTACTTCTCCAAAAACTAGAAACTGGGCCTCAGTTTTTGCAGAGGAAAACCGGGGGAAGTTAAACTGGTTGATGGACACACGTGCACTTCATCCTTTATTTATACATCATGTAGAGGGTTATTTTATACATCTAAAATACTTAACAGATATTGATTAATAATTAGGGGAGAAATTCAGTGATCTCAGTTCCTTTTAACTATGAAAATTGAGTGTGCTTTGACATGGACCTTGCCCAGTCTCACTGAAATAATGGCTTGAAGTCAGATTACAGGTGAAGCTGCAGAGAGTCCAGCGGAAAGAGTTCAAGCTTTGCATTCAGACCTGGTTTTGAATCCCAGTTTCATGACGATTTTAGATAAATTACTTAGATAAATTTCCCATGGACAAAATTAGGATAATAGTACCTACCCAATAAGGGAGGTCATAGTATACATAAAACATCTACTATAGAGTTTGACAAGTAGTAGGTGGTGCTCAATGTGCATTCATCTTGAGTAGTACAGACACCATTGATGAAAGGTACTGAAATTAAATCATGAGTGGGTTATGTTTTAGACTAGGGAGGAATTCTGCAAAGTAAACTAAGCTTTCAGATGAAAAGTAGGGAAATGAAGCTTTCAGACAAAGAATAGGGTGAAGTGTGGTACATTTCAAACAGTTCTGTTCAACAGACATTTATGGAATAAAGCACCACATACATATGGGAAAATGTCCTCCCAGAGTTCAGAGTCCAGTGGAGAAAACAGACCCTCAAGCATACAACTTTCTTATAAGATTGCATCATAAGTGCCAAGAAAGAAAGAGGTAAGGGCAAGGTGTGGGAGCAGCCGTCCAACTGGATGTCTTAAAGGAAGAAATTGGGACTTCACATCTGATGTAAGAGAAGAAGAGTTAGAGCAAGTTGCACTCGGTGTGTGTTCACGGGGGAAACTCAAGTTGTTCTAAAGATCTAAGTTGGTCAAGTGCAAATGGTAGGAAGGTATTTCAGGGAAAGGGAATGCACGAGGAAGCCAGAGAGGCAGGAAGCAGCAAGGTGTCCAAAGCCTCATGTTGTTTGGAATAATGCTAAACCCGGTGAGAGTGAAGTGTGGAAAAACAGTGAAAAAAATGAGGCCAGGAAGCTCAGATCATGGAGGGTTCAGAGACCACACTGAGTGGCTTAGGGGGCTGTGAGCCCAGGAACAGGAGAATTTCAACAAGTGCAGAGACAGCCAGATAGTCGCATGTCCAAACATAGGATCTGGCAATTTCACTGCTGTGTAGATACCCAAAAGAATTGAAAGCAAGGCCTTAGATCTATGCCATGTTCATCGTAACATTCATAATGGTCTACAGATAGAAGGAACCTAATGTCCCTCAGTAGACAAGATAAGCACAATGAATGAAACAGTATTCAGCCATTAAAAGGAATGAATTTTGATAATGCAACATTCATGAACCTTGACAACGGTGTGCTAAGTAGAATAAGCCAGGCCCAAAAGAACAAATAGTGTACAGTTATACGAGATATCTAGACTAGGCAAATTCATGGAGACAGAAGTGGATTAGAGGCTACCACGGACTAGGCAGGGGAACAAGGGGGAAGGAGGAGTTCCTGCTTAATGGTCACAGAGTTTCTGTTTCAGGTGATGAGAAAGTTCTAGAAATAGGTAGTAAAAACTGGTTACACAACATTGTCAGCATAGTTAATGATACTGAATTATACACTTAAAATCGATTAATTCCCTGATCCTCTAGTTGGGGGTCTGTCCCGCCCTCCTCTGTCTTTTGCATGAGTGATTGAGAGACAGCCAGAGAGAGAGAAAGAGCAAATGAGAGAGTGAGAGAGAGCCCACTGGAAAGACAGCTGTAGCTATCAAAAGCATAAGCCAGAGCAGAGGGTACAGGCCTGCGAGGCAGTGTGGAGGGAGAGAGAGAGAGCAAGGAAGAAGATGAAGAGGAAAGAGAGATGCGCTGGTCAGGCTGAGGAGGAGAGAGATGCTCAGGGACGGGGAGGCCTCAAGTGAGTGGAGAGGGAACTGGAGCCAGTGCTGCAAGGGAGCGGGTCAGAGGGAGAGCCAGAGGGGCCAGACGCAGAGGGAGGCCGAGCAGGCCCAGGAGAGAGTGTGCGGAGAGGGCAGCGGAGAGGGCAGCGAGGTCAAGAATGGGAGAGAGAGCTCATTAGAGTGAATGGGGCAACCAGTGAAATCAATCACAAGAGGGTGAGAGAAGATGGGGGTTGGGGGAATACACTGGTATCCCAGAGAGCCAGAGCACAGTGAGCACAGCAAGGTCCGGGCCAGGGGCCAGTGCTGCAGGGGAGGGAGTGTGAGCACAGGTGTGAGGCTGGTAGGGACGGAGGGCAGGTGCAAGAGTCAGAAAACCAGGGGCTGGGGATGGGGGGCAAAATTACTGGACAGAAAAGGCAAACTGGGTAGGCGAAACCTAGAGGAGAGCGGGGAAGGTGGGCTTGGCTGCTGAAGGAAGGAGGCAGGTGGGCGGGCACAGGGGAGGTGGGCTTGGCTGCAGAAGGAAGGAGGCAGGTGGGTGGGCACAGGGGAGGTGGGCTTGGCTGAAGAAGGGAGGAGGCAGGTGGGCGGGCATAGGGAGGGTGGGCTTAGCTACAGAAGGGAGGAGGCAAGTGGGCGGGCACACGGGCAGTCACTGTGTCCACCTCCCCAGGTTGCTCTGCTGAGAGGCTCTGTCCCCTGCACAGGGTGGCAGTGGCTGTCCTTGCCCAAGCAGTTTTTCTATAAAGGAATGACATGCTCTCTTTACAACTGTGTCTTACTTTCTCTCTCCACAAGGTTTGAGTATAGACTGTCCTCAATGTCTGCCCTGCAAATGAACAAAAAATAGAGCTGAAGTCTGACCAGCCAGGGTGGGGTTTATCCCGTTCTCTTAACTTGCCGTATCAGCTGCCCAATTTTCCCCCTATTTATGTTTATAAGACTTCAGTCAAGATTTCCCAGAGTGGGATGAAGGTCCAGAACCGAAGCCCAATTCTAGGGACACTCTGGGAAAAGGAGGTGACGCCTTGGATTCTATGGGGTATCCCCGTTTGAATGAGCTGTTATTTCCTGATTTGTTGCTAGGTGATCCTTAAAATTTCATCTGAGCCCTATCTTTGCAACGAGTTTTTCAATTTCTGCAAGATCATGAATTGTGCCTTCTACCACTTTCTACCCAGCCCAGAACATAAAGTGAAGTGGATTTCCACAGTGCAGGGCATAGGATATACTTACTGACTTTGCTGTTTCATTGATTCCTGCAGCGTTATTATCATAAGCATCCTTAACAAGTGGGCAGCCATAATGAGGCCAGAGTGAGGGCAGTATAGAACAAAAGGAATTCATGGACAAGGGCAGTAAAAACAAACACAAACATTAGGAAAGATCACTGCTTAAAGACCCAGGTCTGAGCGCAGTTGGAAGACTGCTACCCTGCCCTGGGAGCCCTGAGCAGCTCACTGCCTGTCACCTGGGGTGGCTTGGTTTGCTTGACTCCCAATATCCCTGTCTTTTCACGTAGTTCTTTTCAGCCCACGGTTCAGTTCCCCTTGTCTGAAGAAGGCAGCCTGAAAAACGGAGACCCCCCAACTAAGCAGCACTGGGGAGCTGACAACAGGACCTTACTGACTATTTTGGTACTTCGCACTTTCATTCATGGGAAAAATTACATTTTCTCCACTGATTAAATTGGTATCATCTGCAAGCAGAGGATGGGATATCTATGATAGGATGACAAATATTTTTACATGTAGAAGGAAAAGCTTATGTGTAGAAATGAGAATTTGAGGAATAGCATGAAGAAAGAAAAAGAGGAGAAACCGAGCTCAGGCCTGGTGTGCCACTCCAAGCTCCCTATCCTTCTTTCTTGGCCCCTCTCCACTCCCAAGCACACAGCCTCAAGGGACTGTGCAGTTTCCAGCTCTGCATTCGAACCCTAGGATGGTCCCTGTAGGAATTTCTGGCACATCGTAATCATGGCGACAGGAGGTTTCAAGAGGCTCTGCCAGTTCTGTCTTGAGAGAGGCCTGATCTCTTGGCACTGGACAGTGAGAACCGGGCCACAACAGCAGCCAGTGCTTCAGGGCGCTCAGTCTGTGCGTGACACTCTGCTGAGGGCGTCATGTCATGGTTTTGCTTCCTGCTCGCAGCGATCCATGTACTATCACGTCTGACAGATTCAGAAACAGAAGGTTAGACCAGTGTGACTTGCCAGCACTTCCCAGCTAGAAAGTGGCAGAGCCAAGATGAAGCCAGGTCTTCCTGGTTCTAAAATCTGAGATTTTAAACGCGTTGCTCAATGTAGTCCCCTATCAGTATTAGACCCTGAGAGCGCGCAGTAAGTAGGTAATTAAGGGACAAAACGGAGACTCCAAATGTACTCGAGCTCTCTGGCTTTGAAAACAAAACAGACACTTCAATTTATTTTATTTCCTCCATATTCGCCTCTTTCTTTCATTCTGCCTCTGTAGATATTTAATCCTTTCACTAGCTGGCTGTATAAATGGGCAGATAATAAGATCTCTGATGTTCAGTTTCCCCATCACAAAGATGAAGGGGTTGGAGGGCAAGCTCCGATCATCGCCAGCAAGAATGAATGGGAACTCTGCCCCCTTTGGTAGCTTTACCTCCTCAGGCAGCACAAACAGGTCAGAGGCTTTAGAATCAGGCAGACCTGATCCCAGATCTCCCCTGGTGAATCAAGCCTGGCCCTGTACCTCCGGAGGCAAGTGTGTCTCAAGACCTCAGTTCCCCAGAGGCTGTTTGGAAAGGTGTGCATCTGCTGTACAGTTGTCACTTGGTACCCATAGGGATCGGTTCCAGGAGCCCCTGCAGATGCCAAGATTCATGGATGCTCAAGTCCTTGATATAAAATGGGGTAGCATTTTCATATAACCTAAGCATATTCTCCCAAATACTTTATTTATTTTGATTTTTATTTGTTTGTTTGTTTGTTTAATTATTTGAGACACAGTCTCACTCTGTTGCCCTGGGTAAAGTGCTGAGGCATCGGCTCGGCGCCTGTGGCTCAATCGGCTAGGGCACCAGCCACGTACACCTCAGGTGGCGGGTTCGAATCCTCAGCCCGGGCCCGCCAAACAACAATGATGGCAACCAAAGGATGGCCAGGCGTTGTGGCAGGTGCCTGTGGTCCCAGCTACTTGGGAGGTGGAGGCAGGAGACTCGCTTGAGCCCAGGAGTTGGAGGTTGCTATGAGCTGTGATGCCATGGCACTCTACCCAGGGGGATGGCTTAAAGCTCCGTCTCAAAAAAAAAAAAAAAGTGCTGAGGCATCGTCACAGCTCACAGCAACCTCAAACTCTTGGTTGGGCTCAAGTGATCCTCTTACCTCAGCCACCCAAGTAGCTGGGGCTACAGATACCCGCTGTGACACCTGGCTAGTTTTTCT
>CAUYQV010014294.1:0-18273 GCA_963574575.1 Galagoides demidoff
AAAAGCTGGAAACAACCAAATTTCCATTAAAAGATGAATGATAAACAAAATATGGTCTGTACATATGATGGATATTATACAGTATGAAGGACTGGTACATACTACAACGTGGATGCCTTGCAAGCATTACACGATGTGAAAATAGCCAGACACAAAATACCACATATTATATGGTTTCATTTATATGAAATATGCAGAATAGGTCAATTTACAGAAACACAAAAAAGGAATGGTTTTTGCCGGGGGGCTAGGGGAGAGGGAAGACTAGGGAGTGACTACTTGATATGTACAAGGGTTTCTGCAAGGGTAATGGAAATATTTTGGAACTAGATAGAGGTGGTGGTTTCACAGCTTATGAAAGTACTAAATGTCACTGAATTGTTTGCATGAAAATGGTTAATTTTATATTATGTGAATTCATCTCAATTTAAAAAAAAAACTTACAAATTGGAAGGGATCAACAACAACCAAAAAGTTTTGAGAAGCAAATGTCAGAGGAAGATCCGCCTCTGCAGGAAGTCCTCAGAAATAGGCCCTGGGCATCTCTGATACAGACTCTAGGTCAACACAACAATCTTCTTTATGCCAGGATAGCCAATTCTTCCCCAAAATGCAAGCATGGAAAAAAGTTGACTGTTTCCCTGATTTACAACTTCTGCGTTTATATATTGCATTGCTTACCATGGTTAAAGTGTTTTGAAAGTAACTTGTAACCAACTAAACAGCATAGCTTGATTCTTTGTTTATCAGAAACAGAATGAAGGCAACCGAAAGGCAGAACTAAGCAAACTGTGCCTTTGAAAGCACAGATTGTACAGGGAGGGACGTGGCTGCTATTTTCAGACTCGTGTGGGTGTGAGGATAACAGGCCTCTGGAAACAGCTGTTTAACAGCAGACTGTGAGAAGTCTCCCAGGACTCAAAGACCCACCCTCTACAGTGAACCAAGGGAAAGTTCATGAGAGCTCTGGGAGTTCAATGCATTTTAAAAAATCCAAAATGGGAGTTCAACCCTGGGGTTTGAATGAGCTGCAGTATTTAGCAAGGCTTTGCTGCCTCTTTTCAAAAGAACAACTCCAGGAAACCGAAAAGCCAAAGCAGAAACAGACATGATGTACTTTCCGGAAGAATGACTACCCTCAAAGCCACTTCTGCAGGGATCCAGCCTCCCTCTGGGGGCCTGACAAACTGCCTGCTTCTGGAAGAAAACAGGCTTGGGTGGAGGGACAGTTGACTCCTATGCAAACTTTTGTTTCAGGATCCAGCATCAAAAGCAAACTCTTTGTTACAGTGAAGGAAAGAAGATGGTTTGAAGACTGAACTTGCTTTTCTTTTTGTTTTAATGAATCCCGATACACACTTTTCAGAGCTTGTCTCCGTGCATGGGAAAGTAAAAACAACCTCTTTCTACCCAACCACAGAGAACGCACTATAAATAGGACCCAAATGGTGGCTCACTAAAAGCTGGGTGACAAGTTGAACCATATCTTTGTGTTTTTCCTACAAAAACCTTATGTCTTAGACATAATGAGAGTAAGGAAGAAGTCTTGTAATTTAAGATATAATTACTTTAAGAGCGCCATATATTTAGCCATATTCTGGTGAACATTTTTAGCATTCATTCTATCATTCATTCAACACATATGTATACTTATTGCTTGCAGTGTGTTAGGCATCATGCTGGTGGGGAGATCCAGTGAACGAGCAAAGCGGACACCTTTGCCTCAAGGAGCAGATGACACACAGTAGAATATAGACAACTCTTTACCCAGTTTCCAGCTCAGAAGGAGGGGGAGATTTTCCATCAATGAAGTTCAAGGTCTCATTCTGCAATCCTCATTTTCTGTTCTAAACTTAAATTCTATCCATGATCAAATACAGTGGGACCACTCCTTAAAAACACAGGCCCTAAAAATCATCAAAAGCAAGTAGCCTGATTATACATTTTCTGAGGTCAGGATGATTCAGAGTTAAACAATGGCAATGGTCCAGGCTGCAAGAGAACTCTTACAGCATTCCCAGGTTCTCTGTTTTGGGTCTCCCGCAAACAGCTCCCAGAACAAGAACATATACAGATCCTCCCAAACATGGAATAACTTACAGTGAAATTTACTAAGAAAATTAGCAGCTCACCCCCTAGAAAAGTGTGAAGTCTCCAGAGTACTAGCCCAGCTAAAAGAGGCACTCAAATCATATAACTAAAATGCATGCAATTTATGCAATCAAATGGGAATCCAGGGATTTCCCAGTAAAAGCTAGTTTCTTGATCACAGTTAAAGCCTTCCTCAAAAACAATAGGTACCACTTTTCCTTTTGCAGAACTAAGAAGGATATTTTTCTCAAAACAAAGGGACAGTTTGCCTCCCACGTAAATCCCCCCATCTGTTAGGTAGCAAAATATACCCGCAACATTTAGCTACCGATTTTCTCAGTATTTGCTCTCCAAGGTTTCCCAAAGCTGTAATTAAAGTCTAGTCCTAACCAGGATCACCTTGTTATATTGGTTTACAAAATTTGCAGGTGGCACAAAGCTGAGCGTGTTGGGGACAGGATCAAAATAAACCTTGACAGGTTGGATCCAGGCACCAGTGCTACCCTGACCACAGGAAACTGCCAACTCAGGGTCCTTCACTTCAAGTGGAAAATATCAGCCTCAAAGGGGTCAGATTGCGAAGCTGTCACTTAGCAACCACGCATAAGACCCCAGTCTAAACGGACAGTAAATTCTATATGAAACAACAATGGAAAGGCCACAACTTTTAGGCTTATGAACTAGGGCTCCCATCCTCTCCTGACCTTTCTCAGATTCAGTTCCTTTAAACTACAACCTTATAATAGCCACCTGAGGGTATTTTTCCTCTCTTCAACACTTGAGAAATAGAAATCATTTTCTACATCTTAGTATTAAATTAAAATATTGAGGATTTGGGGTGGGGTGATGGGTAGGCCGGTTGAGCAACAGCAGTTTACCAGAATAAACAACTGACCTTCTGAAATGTACACTGCAGAACTCGTGGGGAGCCGGGGACAGGGTTACCTGGGCTGCAGAGCCCTCATTAAAAACAATTTGTGTAGAACAAAAAATAAACAATAGAGAAATTAAAGAGACAATTTTATTTTTATGAAGGGCAATAAATATGTATAGGTTGTCTTACTGACTTTCACTCAAAACGCAGCACTTAAGTTTTGGAATTTGGGGGGCAAAGGGGAAATCTGCCTTCCGAAGTTTCACTGAAAAACCAACTCGCAATAAACCAGATGAATTGGAGAAAACTCATTTATTTCAACATGTAGCATCCCTTTGAGAGTAGATGGTTCTTTTCAGACCTTTCCAGGCATCAGGTCAAACTCTCGGTTAATCTTTTCTAGAGAGGAAAGGATAGATCTGGCCACTTTTCCCCCACAAAAGACAGCTTTGCAAGGTTACTTCTACCTGGGAGACTCATGGCAGCCAACTCAAAATACGTCAAAGAAATATATTTGGGTTAAAATATTTCTAATTTCCTCCAGACTTTAGTTCATGGAAAGTTCTCTTGATAACTGAACGATTTCAGATCTGAACTCAGAAATGCAAACATGCTCTCTCCTTTTCTTTTAAAAAAGAACGTTGACTATGCCAGTGTCCAGGGTTTTCTCTTTCATTGTTAGCTTCCTACTCCCTCTTCTCTTCTTTCTTCTTCTAATGAACTCAGTCCCAAAGAAAGACCTCAAATTTGCTGCATTTGTACTCTGCAAGGAACACTTGGCCTTGGTGGCAGAATCCACTTAGAGAAGTTTGTGAGTAGGGAGCAGAGAGCAGAATGGGCACTGGGGAATCACCTGAACGGACACTTTTCCAGGGATGCCAGACAGCTTGAGGCCATTAATCTCCTTGAAGCTGTCCAGCCAAACAAGAATGATGACTGACCATTTACATACTGGGCGGCCTCCCTGTCTGGGCCATCAGTCCAGATTTATTCTCAGTTGTCAGAAACCACAGAAGAGACAATCTCCATCCAATTTATCATGGGCAATTGTTCAGATGGCCCAGGCAGCCTCCTCGATTCCTCCTTAGCTGGAGGCATGAGGATGATCAAAGACAAAAATGGGTGTGTACAGAGTGACCTCCACTCTGTCCCTCATGGGATGATCCTGACAATTAGGGGCAGACCTCCAAGAGGTCATGGGGCACCTTTGATAAGTTCACCTTTGATGCCTGGACAGCCAGAACTTTCAGAGATGATAAGTCAGCTCTGGAGAAACAAAGGCTGGCACTGTGAAACAAAAATGGGTGACATGGCAATGCCACGTCAGTGGGATTGAGTCCATAAAAAAGCTCAGTTCTTAAAATCCTGGTGCCAGATCTGCTGGCAAGAGCTTTCTGATAAAGCAATTAACTGTGCTGTGTATGAATTTCTTCACTGACTCTATATAATCACATCATCTATTTAGCACAAAGTTGTGATGTCAGGTTAACCCCACAAATAAATCTTATTTCAACACTACATTTTTATGTTTATAAAGGCTTTGTAAGATCTCTACTGGACGAATCCAAGGCTGTCTAATTATTGTTACGAAACTGTATTCTCCTTTGTATGGCCTCCTAGACCTTTAATGACCTTATTACCTCATCCATGATTTACCAAGCACTTCACTTTTAAAACAATTCTCATTTAGTTTTCTCAGCAAACTCCAGTGGAAGATCTTTTTATCACTGATTCACAGATAAGTCTAGCAAGGTTTACAAAGGCCCAGGCAGAGAGTGGTGGAGCTGAGATCTAAGCTTAATTGGGCCTGACCCCAAAGCCTCCAAGATGATCAGGCCAGCTTCCCCCTTGTTTTAATCAAGGGGAGCCTACTTTCCTCTCTTCTGTGGACAAGGACCATAAATCAAAGAGGCCATAGCACCCAGGAAAAGAGATCATTGATCCTTAGCACTCAGAATAAAGGCAGGACACTCAGCTCAGTGTCTTCATTATGACTACGAAGGAGTTCAGGAAACTGTTGCTGCCCAGCCAGGTTCATCTGCCCACCATCCTAGAGGAAGCCCGTACCCAGAGACGCAGGGCTTACAGCAGACAAAGAGTTTCTTCCGCATAGCACTAAGTGGGGAGACAGGAACAATTTCCTCAATTCTGCCTTTCTGAGAATTTGGGAGGCAGGGTTTTTAAGTGCAGTTTGACAGGCAGGGGATTAGGTAACTAGGTTTGCTAATTGGCTAAGTTTGGGGCAAAATTATGGGAGTGTGAACATCAGGGTAGGAGCCTGGAAATCATCTTGTTTTGTTTCAGCTCCTGGGGTCACGATTTCAGTTGACTCTGTTTCTTGGTATGAGCTGTGGGTCTGGGCAGGTTAGCCAATCCCCTGGAATGCAGGGCTTAGAAACTACCTTTAGGGTTTCAAAGATGATACTATTTACAGAGAAAAGTTAAGAATCTTTACAACTACCAGCTGTATGAGGCCGGGTGCTGTGGCTCAGGCCTGTAATCTCAGCACGCTGGGAG
This sequence comes from Galagoides demidoff, assembly GCA_963574575.1. Classification (NCBI taxonomy): domain Eukaryota; kingdom Metazoa; phylum Chordata; class Mammalia; order Primates; family Galagidae; genus Galagoides; species Galagoides demidoff. The sequence goes on from CAUYQV010014294.1 coordinate 5,483, forward strand.
GCCGAGGCAGGTGGATTGCTTGAGCTCATGAGTTCAAGACCAGCCTGAGCAAAAGTGAGACCCCATCTCTACTAAAAATAGAAAACTGAGGCAGGAGCCTCAGTTTTTGCTTGAGCCCAAGTTGGAGGTTGCTGTGAGCTATGACGCCACAGCACTCTACCCAGGTCAACAGCTTGAGACTCTGTCTCAAAAAAAAAACAAAAAACAACTACCAGATATGTGGAGAAAGTTAGAACTCTTTACAACTAATAGCTGTGCAACTCCAGAGCAGCAAGTGTTAAAAAGCAAACAAGGGAACAGTGACTATTATTAAGCAAATAAGGGGATAGTGGCTGATTGTTATCTTTTGGGGTTTTTTGGGGGGGGACAAAAGGCTCACTCTGCTGCCCTAGGTAAAGTGCTTTGGCATCATAGCTTATAGCAACCTCAAATTCCTGAGTAGCTAGGACTATAGGCACCCATCACAACACCCAGCTAGTTTTTCTATTTTAGTAGACACAGGGTCTTGCTCTTGCTCAGGCTGGTTCTGAACTCCTGAGCTCAAGCCATCCACCTGCCTCCTGAGTGTTTGGCTTATAGGCATGAGCCACCGCACCTGGCCTAACTCCTCAAATTCTTTCACTCAAAGTTTTTGGATGCAAGAGACAGATGCTCACTCAGCTTGCTAAAATAAGAAAGGTTTAATATTGGAACACACTTGGTTCAGGTGAGGGAGATGGAAATGCCCAGTCTTTATTTAATTTGCAGCCAGTGGGATAAGTGAAGAAAAGATCTGCCTTAAAAGGGAAAGGTTCTGCCCTCCCCTCCCCTTTCTTCTTGTCCCTTTCCACGTGGACACAGGTAACAAACTAAGGTAGCAGAGCAAACAGGGGAAGGCGCCTGGATCTCTAAAGTGCAGAAAGAGAGTGGGCAGATTTCTCTTACAAATTGCTCAATCAATGCCCTATCAATTGCAGATACCAATTTAGAAAGGATTCACCAGAGAATCTTTGGCTCTGTGCTTATTGAAACGTCTTATCTCATTTTTTTAAAATGGGGCCATAACATTCATACAAAGGTGCAAACTTTTTTTTTTTTTTGAGACGGAGCCTCAAGCTATCCTCCCCTGGGTAGAGTGCTGTGGCTTCACTGCTCACAGCAACCTCCAACTCCTGGGCTCAAGAGAGTCTCCTGCCTCAGCCTCCCAAGTAGCTGGGACCACAGGCGCCCGCCACAACGCCCGGCCATTTTTTTTTTGGTTGCAGCCATCATTGTTGTTTGGCGGGCCCAGGCTGGGGATTCGAACCCGCTACCTTAGGTGTACGTGGCTGGCGCCTTAGCCAATTGAGCCACAGGCGCCGAGCCCAAAGGTGCAAACTCTAAAGCAGACTGGAGCCTGATGAACTTTTCCCGATCTATGAAACTATCATTCTCTTCGAGATGGGAAGCAGGGATGAGCAAACTGCTTTCCACAGACAGACAATCTGGCCGGGTTTTGTCAATGACGTTTCGGTGGAACCCAGTCATGCCGATCTATTTGTTTCCGTGCTGTTCGCTGCTGCGTTGGCAATACCATTGCACAGTCGAGTAGTGGTCACAGAGAATGCACACCGGTGAAGCCTAAAATTCTCATCTGGTCTTTTACAGAAAAAGTTTAGCACACTCTGATATAGAGCTGCAGTCCCCAACCTTTCTGGCACCTCCAGTTTCATGGAAGACACATTTTCCACAGGGAGGAGGGATGGGACGGGAGGCAGAGCTTAGGCTGTGATGTTGTGTACATGGTTCCTAACAGGCCTCGGACTGGTCCACAGCCCAGGGGTTGTGGACTGCAGATATAGAACATTCTGGAGCACACCAGAAGGTTCTGTCATGGCAAAAAAAAAAAAAAAATGAACTTTATCCATCAAATCCTGGAATTTGGAAGCAAGAATTCCTATGGGAATAGGAACATACAAGAGCCATCCCATTCGCCACGCAGGCTGGAACCCTGTGCTGATTTTCTCCTTCCTTACAGGATAGATTTTCAAGCCTCTGCTGATTTTCGCCATCACTTTGGAGCAATCGTGCGTCTGACAGTATTAGCTTGTCAACAAGTAGCCTGCCAATGCATTGCAGAACTTCTATTTTTAAAATTGTCTCACAAGAATGACTAAGAATTACACATAAATGAACAGGAATGAAGAGAGAAACAGATTCCCTAGGCAGCTGCAGCCCTTCCTTTGGTCTATAATTTTGTCGTCAGATCCAACTGTGGCCCCGTTTATATATCCTCTGTTTAGGGTATTTGACCTTCTGGGCATGAAAAATAAGATGGGAGGCTGAGATTTCGTGAGTTTGCCTTGGCTCCATCTCTTATATTTTTCCTATTGATTTGACCTTGCAAGACCCATCACATAATTTTTTTGTGCCTTGCCCTTTCTTCACCTTCAGTCCGTTCCTTGAGTTATCCATAAGTTCTCTAAGATGTCTGCCCTCCTGACAATACTAGGAAAAAGCCAAATAAATCAGGCCAACAGCTCAGTTGTACTTCTTTTTTTTGCCTAGGCAAGAACAGACACACGCCCACAATAAATCACCACTGCCCAAGAAGAGCATGACCCGGAATAATGAGAAGCTTGGTCCTCTGCTCAGAACACTTCAAAGACATTGGACACATCAGGATGGCAAGACAGCTCCTCTTAGATAGATGGCTGAGGGCAGGAGCTGTCCTCCATCACAAAGGCCTGGAACAGATGTCTCAAATTCTGAATCATGTTATCTGGCATGCCACCCATTTATCCCAGTACAGACTACCAGAGGGCCACTGTGATAACAGAGAGGGCAGCCTGGACTCCTAGGTAGCCAAGACCACTGCCAACTCACAAAAATGACCTCTTCCTAAGGTTTGTGTTCATGTTTTGAGAATCCCCAAAGCATACTTCTGTTGAAAATAGTGATGTAATGGGCAGTGGGTGCTCAGCCTAATTCTTCACAGTTTAAGCATTCTGGTCCCAAGCTAAAATGCTCAAAGCAAGAAGGGTGATTTTCAACTGCTGTGCTGAGAAAGGATCTTAGGTATGCTGCAAATGATTTTAAGGTGTGCTGCTTCTATTTTCAAAAGAAGTTCAAAGCACAGTAAGTATATTCTTTTCTTTACTCTTTTTTTTTTATCTATATAATGTAAGCATGCCACAGAAGTTTAACTACAGGTTCAAGTGCACCATGAGGTAAAAAAAGGTTGAAAAACCCTGAGTTCGAGTAAAATAGTGACGTTCCCAATGTCTCACAGACTTTAAGAAACAAGTCTGTCTTGGCTAGCCATGGAAGCAAATGACCGCGTGCCGCTGTCTGGGTGGGCAGTCAGAGGGTGGTAAGATGTGAGCACGAGGGCAGTGGGCTGCTTCCTCTTCCTCCTGGAAGCCACAGCCCCAGTCCTGCGCTGAGCAGGGGCAGAGTTTAAGGAAGGTGTGCATATTAGGGTTCCACAGAAGGGGAAGCTGGGGTCTCACCCAGACCCTTACTGCACTCTGGCCTGACTTCCAAATGCCACGATCTCAGCTCTGCCTGATAGCTGTCTTTGGTGGCCCAAGCCTGCCCACCCACAGCAAACAGGAAGCACCAGAAAGTAACCCTACCCCAGCAGTAGTCCTCAGCGATGATCCCCCTCCCTTGGCCTTTAGGAGGGAGACGTCTAGGCACATATTCTGCGTTGGGGCCCCAAGTTACCCAGTGGGACGAAGCCTCTGTTGGCCACCATGAAACCTGCTTGATAAAGCTCTGTGTATTGGCTTTCTTCCTTTACCTAGCTCATTTTCCCACTCCCAATCCAGTGTTTCCTGGGGTCGCCCCTCAAATAAGTGACTTGCATTGGAATCCACGACACAGGGTTTTCTGAGGAAACACAAAGCAAGGTGGTGGGCGCCTAAGGGATGTGGGCAGGTAGCGCCCACAACCCGGCGTCTCTAGTCCTCACACATGAACCCACATCCCCACCCATCTCAGCAAGTGTCTTCCGACTCCTCGGTGCCGCTTGGCAGAGCACGAAACTGCAGTAACAAAAGCAGGAAGCTGTTTAAGAAATGTGCTGGACTAGGTGTTGCGAATAAGGTAGTGGGACTAAATAGAGCCCATGACTTTTGCTATTGGCAATTACACAATTCACTGGAAATACAAACTGAGTGCAACAAGTTATTGAAGTTGCCAAGTTACTCTCACCCAGTTAGGGAGGAGTTTTTTTTTTTTTTTTGAGACAGTTTTATTATGTCGCCCTCAGTAGAGTGCTGAGGCATCATAGCTCACAGCAACCTCAAACTCTTGGGCTTAAGGGATTCTTTTGCCTCAGGCTTCCAAATAGCTGGGACTACAGGCGCCCAACACAACACCCAGCTATTTTTTGGTTGCAGTTGTCATTGTTATTTAGCTGGCCCAGGCTGGGCTCTAACCTGCCAGCCTCGGTGTATGTGGCCAGCACCCTAGCCACTGAGCTATGGGCGCCAAGCCCAAGTTAGGGAGTTCTAATACCACTTTTTAATTCTCTCTCTCTCTTTTTTATTTTTATTTTGTAGAGACAGTCTTACTTTATTGCCCTCAGTAGAGTGCCGTGGAGTCACATACCTCACAGCAACCTCCAACTCCTGGGCTTGGGCAATCCTCTTGCCTCAACCTCTCGAGTAGCTGGGACTATAGGCACCTGCCACAACACCCAGCTATTTTTGTTGTTGTTGCAGTTTGGCCGGGGCTGGGTTTGAACCTGCCTACCCTCAGTATATGGGGCCAGCATCCTACTCACTGAGCCACAGGTGCCACCCTCTTGGTTTTCTTTTTTTTTTTTTAAGGCAGGGTCTCTGTAGGTTGCCTAGGCTGCCCTTAAACTCCTGGGCTCCAATGAACCTGTGCCCAGCTTCTCTCTTTCTCTCTCTCTCTCTTTGAAACAAGGAAGCCACACTATTCTTGCTTCAAGAGACGTGCCATTTCACTCCATGGCCTTTGCTCAGGTATTAGGGGTAGGTCACCTGTGATGAGTATTTTTATGCACTCTGCTCCTCAGGTCCCCTCTTACCTCCAAATCTGTGCTGTACCATTCCTGTGTGACCTTGAACAAGTTACTTAAATTCTCTTCACCTCAATTTCTCCATCTGTACAACAAGGGTAATAATCATACCTTCCTCTGAGAGTGGTTGCAAGATATAAACGAGCGCATAGTGCTTAGCACAAGGCTTGGTGTATGGTAAGCCCGTAATAAATGTTACCAGCTGTTACCACAGTCAAAGTCTCTGCTTTGCTGCTTTCTCTTCAAGATGGAGCTCATTCTTTACATTTCCATTCTCTTTAGCAGAAGCTCTCTCTTCTATTGACCATAGTTAGGCTCGCCTTAGGGTCCTTTCCCCACCATGACCACCCTCAGGGCAGAATAATGCCCAGAAAAATTCAGAATAGAGAAGCCTCCATCAGGGCTACTCAGAGAAACCTTTGAAGCCCCAGTCAGTGGAACTACAGTGTCTCCCTGCTGCGTGTCAGTTTCCTGTGAGTAACTTCTGCTTGGTAGACATGCGCACGCACATACGTCCTTCCTCTTCCAAAGGACAAACAGTAATTCTCAAAACCTAGGAAGCCTCGATCTGGGGATCAACTGAATCTGGTTCTCTCACCCACAATGGAAATGACAACATATACTATTACTGTACAGAAAGTGACTCCATTTTCTTGCTCCTGCTTCTAGACCATTGCTAAGGACATTTTAGTACCCAGAAAGCAGACCCTAGAGTAAGTAGTACCACTACAAAACCCAGAGCCATTTATCTTTAATTCTGCTTTTCAAAGTTAAGTATACAAAGGCTTGGCACATGATTTGAATCAAATGTTTTTCTTCACCTTGGACCAGAAAAAATTCTTAGGCAGGTCTGGACCCCCTTCTAGTTTCTGTAAAAAAAAAAAAAAAAAGAAAGAAAGAAAAAGAAAAAAGTACTGAGGAGTGTCTTCCCTTTGTCCAGAGCAAACAGCAGGGATAGTTCTGCCAGTTATATTCATTAAACGCATGTTAATTGGGTACCTATGCTATGTACATGTTGGGCATTGAATGGTAATCAAAAATATATGAATCTGGGCTTGGCGCCCACAAGCTCTCCCCCCAAATATATATATATACAAAAAAATCTGGTCCCATCTCTAAATAGATTATAATCTCATCAAAGCGAGGTGAAATGTTGAAGAGGGACAGAGGCAGAAAAGGGGCCATGCCCTGATCACCACTTTGTACCACCTGATGAGTAAGAGGTTTTTTGGTAACAAAGTTTAAAATATGGTTTGGAAAAAAGATGAAGACTGGGACAGGCCTGGTGTAGGTTAATGATCCATTCAGAGCACACAGTTCATCTCAGCTGTGAGTTCCAAAAACCATTCACTCTATTGTGGAGTTTTTCCTTCCATACCACTTCATTCTGTGTGTACCTAATAAGGTCTTCAGTACACATGCACCTCCTAGATAAATCGTCTGCTGCCCCACAATTCCTACCAAGACCCCAGTTTGCTTGTCAACTGCCACCAAGCATCTGAACAGGTTTGGGGCAAGCGTTTTTAGGAAAGGCTAGTGTTTTTTAGGAAAACATTTGGAAGTAAGAAATGGAATAGATGATTCTCATTTAGGCCATTGCCACCACCTGGCACATTCATCTCCAGTTAGCAGACGATGTCAGTGGAAGAGAGAATGCCAGACATTCTTCAAGGGTTGAGGATGCTGACAGAAAGCATTTCTCACGTGGCATCTCTCCAAATTAAAGAAAGAGTTTTAAATGATTGGTGATAGATGTGTACACACCCTGCTCTGATTGGTAACTTTCACCACTAAACCCGTCAGTTGAAAGGCATTTGAGCCAAAACCCAGGATCCTCTCAACCTCAAGGGGATGAGGCACCAAAGCAATTCTCATATTTCTCCAAGCAGGGAGGCAGCAGACTTTCCAAAAAAGGTTATGGTTTTTCTGTTTCCTTGGCTCCCTTCACACATAGCCCAGCCATGAGCACATGCGCGACAGGCAGGAACCCATTGCCTTATTAGGGAACCCTGTGACCCTCTTTGGGGGCAGGGGGATAGACTGAAAGTTCAGAGAAAAACCACAATAGCTGACAAAAATAGAGTCAGACAAAGGAAGTGGACATTTTATCTAGAATAAATATTAAAAAGTGCCTGATCCAAGGAATAAATCTTTTCATATCCCTGACTTTTTAAAGGTCTCCTAGGAAAATATTTAGACTCTTCCATCTTTCTGTAATAATGTCTCCCATTCTCCTTGCAGCCCTAATGCTAACTGTCTACATTTCCCGGCTGCTGCCAGGACAGCTATTCTGCTGGGGGAGATTATGTGGGTTACAGTCACCCACCAGGCTCTAAGCTGATGTTTCTCAAGTATCCCTCATTCTGATCCCAGTATGTGCAGTGTGACATTCATTACGGCATGCTGACAGGAGGAACAGTGTCAGCTAAACAAGGAGATTGCACAATGAGAAACAGAGGCTAGGGGCATGACTGCTCTGGATTTGACAGCTTGTCCTTAGGGGGAGATAATTGAGTGGCTGGACCCAACACAAATCTTAACCACCCATGTAGGCCTCCGTAGAGAAAGAAGCAACACTTCCAGCCCTTTCTGGGGCACTGAAAGCTGTACCAAAGCCAAAAAGTACATTCCTCTGCTCAGGTATTTCTTGTTGAGCCCAAGGCTTGCCAGCAACCACTCCTTTTATTCTGTGGTTTTCCAAATAGAAGGTCACCCAGCTCGGAGAGAAAAGGAAAGTGGCCTAAGAGACGTAGGGGATGAAACAGTAATGGGTGTGTCATCCCAGACTGGAATGGGCGTCCATTGTCAACCCTGAGAAACCCAGAAAAACAAACAAAATCCTTCCTCCAGTGGTGGAGTATGTCAACAGCATAACAGAGGGAAGGGTGCCCTCTGCTGTCGCCTGTGATTTTTGCCTTTTAATTCCAAAAGATGCGTGGCACCTGTGGCTCAAGGAGTAGGGCGTCGGCCCCATATACCGGAGGTGGCGGGTTCAAACCCGGCCCTGGCTGAAAACTGCAACTAAAAAAAAAAAAAAATTCCAAAAGAAACGTTCAATCAAGTTCCATGTAAGACATTTAGGAAACATCATACACATTAAATAGGGAAGCCAAGTGTGCTTTTGACTGTTTTAATCAAGCAGTGTTCTGTGTTGGATGAGACTTGAGGGAAGGCACAGGCAGCCATCACAGTTCCACTGCACATGGCTGCTGAGGGAAAACTGGTTTGGGAGGAGGGCTGTGAGTTTTTTATGTCCAGGGTAGTTTACCTGGAAATAAAAGCACTTCTTGTGAACAAAGTCCTCCTTGGGTGGCAACATACTCTGGCCGGCCTCTCCATTTATTTTCCTGTCCTTGCCCAGTCAATCAGTTTGGGTTCATTATTACCATTACATTCCTCAGTTTGCTTCTTTGGAAAAGGAAAAAAATCCATTTCTCACATAGGGAGGTGAAAGGCAACGGCTTTGCTCACAAGTAGTGCATGAAGATAACAATTGTAAATAAATAAATCCAAGGGCTCAACTCTGATGAAAGATTAGTTATATAATTTGATGTGTTGTCCCAGGAATATGTGAGCTGAGATATAAAATAACTGACCTAGACATTCACCTTAGAGTTAAGCAAATGCAATCTACAAGGCAAACTTAATCACAGTTGTAATTAATATTTTGCAGATGTAAATGACTCCAAATGAAAGGCTGCAAACAACCTCAATGTTAATGCTTCAAGGTTTGCTCTTTCCTTAGTTTTTACTTTCAAAAGGTGTTTGTTGTTGTTGTTGATTGTTTTTTGAAACAGAGTCTTACTGTGTCACCTGGGTAGAGTGCAGTGTCATCATTAGCTTATAGCAACCTAAAACCCTTGGGCTCAAGCGATTGTCTTGCCTCAGCCTCCCTAGTATCTGGGGCTGCCATGACTCTCAGCTAATTTTTCTATTTTTTTAGTAGAGGTGAGGGTCTTGCTCTTGCTCAGGCTGGTCTTGAACTCCTGACCTCAAGCAATCCACCTGTTTCAGTCTCCCAGAGTTTTAGGATTACGGGCATGAGCCATAACACCCAGCCCCAAGAGTTTTTTCCCTATACTTTAAAAAGGCTCCCAGTGGGCAGCACCCGTAGCTCAGTGGGTAAGGGTGCCGGCCACATAGACCAAGGCTGGCAGGTTCAAACCCAGCCCAGGCCTGCTAAAACAACAAAGACAAATGTAACAACAACAAAAAAAACAGCTGGGCATTGTGACAGGTGCCTGTAGTTCCAGCTACTTGGGAGGCTGAGGCAAGAGAGAATTGTTTAAGCCCAAGAGTTGGAGGTTGCTGTGAGCTGTGACACTACAGCACTCTACTGAGGGTGACATAATGAGACTCTGTCTCAAAAAATAAATAAATAAATAAAAATCAAAGGGTCCCTGCTTGAGAAAATGCAATTATTTGCAGTTTCACAAATGGCCTTTCAATGAGACGGAGAAAGAACCAGTGGGGAAGTGGGTGGGGGAACCAGACTTTCTTCATCATCTTCATCACCTTCTACAAATTTTATACCTTGTACTTTACGTAGCATAACATGTTTTGCTACACAGTCTCTTTATAGCTAAATTCATTCCACTATTGGGTCATAATTGGGGTATCTACATACTTAGATTTTTCTCAACATTTCTGATTTCAAATATTTATCACTTGAACCTATTTAGACTCAAGTAATGGAACTCAACTTGCCCAAAGGAGGACTTATCTGCTCGTGTTAATCAATATTAATCAACATTAATCAGAAGTGTATCTGGATCTCAGAGAGAACAGGAACCATGAACCAGAGCTTTATCAAAGTTTTCTCCATCTTTCCTCAATGCTAACTTTATTCTCTTTTTCCTTGAGATTGACTTTTCCCATGAGAAAGAAACCATAGGTGCTCACTGTTCTTCAGCTCATGTTTCCCCATCTCTACCTTCCAAAGGAAAGAGAGTGGCATCTCTCAAACCCTATTTTAAAAATTCCAAGAAAGGTTTCTGATTCCCCTGCCTGGGTCATGAGTTCATCTATGTGGCCAGGATGGAGGGAGTATTAAGATGGAATAATCAGAAGAAAGTGGAACCAGCTGGGTAAAATAACAGGGTTTTTCTTTTCTTTCTTTCTTTTTATTTATTTATTTTTGTTAGAAGATCTTAGGTGGACTGTGAAAATTTTTAGAGATCATTAATTAAATTATTTTCAATAGCAGTTCAAATCATGGTAAGTATATTCTTCTTTTTACTCTTTTTTTTTTTTTGATCAACGTAATTCAAGCGTGCTGTAGAAGTTTAACTATAGGTTCAAGTGTGCCGTGAGATAAAAAAAACTTTGAAAACACTGCTCTTGGCCAAGATTAGGATATAAAAGTATAAGTTTATTTTACATTGGAGAAAGGGTAAAAAGAGTTGGGGGGGAAGATGAGAAAAGAGAGAGAGAAGACAGCAGGGAGTAAAAGAGGGGAAGATAGGGGGGTGGGAAAAGGAGCAAGATATACTGCATAGCCACACCCATCACTAGGTCTTATTATCAGGGTAGGGCTTATATTTAACAAATGCATAGAAATTCTGCTAGGACTTATTTTTTGGGCAGGTCTTATTTTCAGGGAAACACGGTATATTTCATCCCCTTTGTCTGATTATGTGTGTTGATTTTTGCTTCCAAAAAAGTAGTCCCTTGAATTCTGTCAAGGCTATGTATAATCTATTTGTACTCAACTACTGACTATAAAATTTTTCATTCATTCATTCTTTCTTTCTTTTCTTTCTTTTTTTTTTTTTTTTTTAGACAGAGTCTCACTCTGTCACCCGGACTAGAGTAACATAACATCATAACTCACAGCAACCTCAAAACTCTTAGGCTCAAGAGATCCTCTTGCCTCAGCCTCCCGAATAGCTGGGAGGCACTGCCACAACATCTGGCTATTTTTAGAGATGGAGTCTCTCTCTTGCTCAGGCTGGTCTCAAGCTCCTGAGCCCAAGCTGTCCACCCACCTTGGCCTCCCAGAGTGCTAGGATTACAGGTATGAGCCACTAAGCCCCACCTAGAAATTTTCTTTTTAAATCAAGGACAAATAAACTATGACCCATATTTTTTCCAGTATAAGAGCCGAGTTTTGTCCAGTTTTGTTTTCCTTTTAGCTTCTCATCTGTTGCCTTGGATATAGTAGTTGCCAAGTAAAAATGAGCTGTAGGGTATAGTGGCAGGTCTTCTAACTACAACTCAAAATGTAAAGGTAATTAGAGAAAAGTGGATACAGAACATTCAAATTTTTTTTGCACAGTAAAAAAACAATGTATGCAAAATCAAAAGACAAATGGCAACCTGGGAGAAACCATTAATATTTGCAACCTGTTTTACAGCTAAAACCATTAATATTTACAACCTATTTTACAGCTAAGAAGCTAACACGCCCACCATGCAAAGAAATTTTTGTAGTTGAGTTCAAAAAAGACCAAAAAATACTATAGAATAATGTGCAAAAGACATGAACAGACAATTCATAGAGATGTAAAAACGATTACATCAACATTTGTCTCAGAGGCCCTCTGCTCAGACACCTCAGGTTTGGGGGAAATAGGAAGAACATCTGAGGATGGATAGATGACACCCCAGATGTTGGGACTTTCAATGCTGTATAGCTGGCACTCCTTACAAATATTGTGACATCATAATAAACTGGTTATTAGTTTACAGCCCGCACTAGAAACTGCTCATTCATCTCTTGGTGATATTTGTAGAGCCAGAAGCACAGTTAGGTAGTGATAGAGGCCGTGCCCACCCTTACCTTCCACTCACCAGTATGCAGTCACATGGCCACACCTAACTGCAAAGGAGGCTGGGAGATGTAGTCTGGTCGTGTGCCCAAGAGGAGAAGGAAAATGGCTTGATGAACAACTAGGCAGTCTCTGCCACTTTGGTGGTAGATTGCAAAGAAAATCTTCCCTTTCACTAGTGTGAGTCTATTATTATTAAATGTTAAAAAATATTCTTTATACTTTTCGAATGATCATAACTGTATTAAATGGACAACCTACAGGAAACTCCTGATAGTGTAGAAAACCCATTAAGTAGACCATGGATGCCAAACTTTGAGTAACATCATGCTAAAGTCGTATTGAGACATTTCTCTTTTTTTTTTTTGAGACAGAGCCTCAAGCTATCCCCCTGGGTAGAGTGCTGTGGCTTCACAGTTCACAGCAACCTCCAACTCCTGAGCTCAAGCAGATCTCCTGCCCCAGCCTCCCAAGTAGCTGGGACCACAGGCGCCCACCACAACACCCAGACATTTTTTGGTTGCAGCCATCATTGTTCTTTGGTGAGTCTGGGCTGGATTCGAACCCACCACCTTAGGTAAATGTGGCTGGCGCCTTAGCCACTTGAGCCACAGGTGCCGAGCCAAGACATTTCTCAAAAATATTCCAAGGATGGCAATTGAAAGACTCAAGAAAATAGGCTGGTGCCTACACAAGGAATAAAATGGAGTGTTGCTGAAGCAATTCTCAAGTGCTAGCTGATAACAACTGCACACCAGGCATTCTAATTTTATAACAGTTTTCCCTAAAGCCCCATTTTTAGCTTTCATTATTTTTTATCTTCTCTCTCCAGTGGAATTTGCATATTTAACCTATCTGATGGCTCAAAAGTGATCAAAGTAAAAAGAAGGGGCACTAAAATTGGGGACAAAAAATAAGAACAATGAAAAAGAATATCAGGCTTGGCACCCATAGCACAGTGGTTACAGCCCTGCCCACATGCACCAAGGGTGGCAAGTTCGAACCCAGCC
>CAUYQV010014295.1:0-18641 GCA_963574575.1 Galagoides demidoff
GTGGGTTGGAACTTCTCTTGGGCTGAAGCAATTCTCTTGCCTCTGCCTCCCAAGTAGCTGAGACTACAGATGCCCGCAATACCCGGCTATTTTTTGGTTGTAGTTGTCATTGTTGTTTGGCAGGCCCAGGCTGGTTTCCAATCTGCCAGCTCTTATTGTATGTGGCTGGCACCCTAGATGCTGAGCTACAGATGCAGAGACAAGGGTTAGAACTGGACTTTTGACACAGGGGTTCAGAGAGCAGCCCCAAGTGCTTAAGAGGTCAGGTTTTTAAGGCTTGGTCTGCATCCTGGTTGGCACACAGGATGCCCAGGTGCATCCAGGTAGGTTAGCAAGCATTGCACAGAAGCAGAAATTGCAGTTAGTTCGTCATACATCCTTGTTTCAGTACTTTCTCCTGCTGGTATTTCTTAAACATCAGTCCAGGGACAGTTGGTTCCTCCTGGTTCAACTGTCCTCCTGGCGATAAAAACAGAAATACCAAGCGAGTCAGAGTGCAGCCATTTGAATTCTTCTATGCCCTAAGCTCCTCTAGCTGAAATAAAAGGCTTTTTCCTTTTAGATACAGTGTTTCTCTTCATTGGGCCTCATCTTCCTGCAACATTCTGAATGCAAAGACTTTCTGGCAAGGAGAATGTGCCTAGGCAAGATAGAAGGAGTAGAGGCACAAATATTTTGACCACAGAGTGTCACGGGATTATTGTCTACTTTCTTTTTATGAGACATGTTCAGAAACTTATGAAAAACTAAAATTTAGAAAACAATCACCCACTATTATATAAAGAAACAACAAATAACAAAAATACTGCATCTCTTGGAAATGAGAAATAAAGAAAAAGAAAACAACTGACAATGTAAGTTGGATGGAAAGCTGGCATTTGGAAAAAAGAGAAAGAAACCAAAAATTTAGGATTTTACTTTAAGACCTTGTTATGCCCAGGAGCTTCACAAAGACCACACTGCCAAAGAAGCCGAATGCACAGCAGAGTGAAGAGTGGGCCTTTACTGAAGAGCCTGAAGGTGACTGCCTCACACTCACTGTAAATGCCTTTAACTAAAATTGTTCGTGATGTAAGTTACTGACCACATAGCCCTCATAAATATAGCTTTTTTTGTTGTTGTTGAGACACAGTCTCACTATGTCACCCTACATAGAGTGCCATGGAGTCACAACTGACAGCAACCTCCAACTTTTGGGCTTAAGCTATTCTATTGCCTCAGCGGCCCAAACAGCTGGGACTACAGGCGCCCACCAGGAATGCCTGCCTATTCTCTGTTTCCCTTGTCATTGTTGCTTAGCTGTCCTTGGCTGGGTTCAAACCTGCCAGCCTCAGTGTATGTGGCTGGTGCTGTAACCAATGTACAACAATGGCTGAGCCGTGATTATAGCTTTTTATGATCACCCCTTTTATAACCCTTACCTGTAAGCATTCCTCTCGGGACATTGTGGTTTGTATCTGTTTTGTAAGGAAGAAAAAAAATCACTAATCGCTCTTGTGATCATAGTATTATTTAAAATGACTAACCGTCCTATCCTCGCGATCCTCCCCTACCCCTTTAACTGCTGTTTTCAGTTCTGTAATAACATTTAATTGCCCCGTGGAAAAGTTTTGCCTTATAGGAACCAAAGCCACAGGCAAGTGGGGGCTACTCTCAGAAACCACATGCTAGGACACTGAGGCAGTCGCTGGCCAGCTCTTTTTTGACTTGTCTGGGACTTGCCAAAGGGGAATTCACCACACAAATGCAAACAATATAAGCTAATCATTTCTACCCTCATATTAATCTGAAATTTACAAAAATGTTGAGATGCAAAAATAAAACAATGATACGTTTTTTATTGTTTAAACATATATAGTTTAAAGCCACTGTCTCACTCCATTAACCCAGGATAGAGTGAGCTGGAATTAGCTCATAATAACTTCAAACTTCTGGGACTAGAGGCCTGCCCCAACACCACCACAATACCATGCTAATTTATCTATTCTTAGTAGAGACAGGATCTTGCTCTGACTCAGGCTGATCTCCAACTCCTAAAGCTCAAGCAATCCACCCACCTAGGCCTCCCAGAGTGCAGGGATGGTAGACATGAGCCTTGGCACTCAGCCTCTTTGAATATATGACACCATCATTTCCAATTCTCCAAAAGTCTGTGTGTGTATATATATATATAGATATACATATATTGGCTCGGCGCCTGTGGCTCAATTGGCTAAGGCACCAGCCACGTACACCTAAGGTGGCGGGTTCGAATCCCCAGCCCGGGCCTGCCAAACAACAATGATGGCTGCAACCAAAAAATAGCCAGGTGTTGTGGCAGGCACCTGTGGTCCCAGCTACTTGGGAGGTGGAGGCAGGAGACTCGCTTGAGCCCAGGAGTTGGAGGTTGCTATGAGCGGTGATGCCATGGCACCCTACCCAGGGGGACAGCTTGAGGCTCCATCTCAAAAAAAAATAAAATAAAATAAAATTTCTCAGCCTGCCTCCTTTCTCTTGCCTCCAGCTCCCTCACCTCAGTAGATTTCTCTTTACCAAACCATTAAAAAAACCAACAAATCAACCAAAACAAAATGTAAATTCCTTCTCTTTGCATTTCCTGAGCTATTTTCTCTTTTCAGGATTTGTTTCTGTAAGCCTCTAGTGATTCCTGAGCGTCCCACATGAAACAGGAAAGTATCAACAATCGTGCTGGGAGAGGATACCCGAGAAATGTGAGGTTTAGGAGAATAGGTCTTCTCAAGGAGACCACAAGGATACACCTGTAGGGTCCTCTCCACAGTGACTCAGCCCTTGGAAATTTGTAAACTTATCTTCCTGGAACTTGGAAATTTCATATTCTGTGAAATCCTATAGCTCTGTAGGGGCTGGAATAGCATCTCCCACTTGATTCAAACTGGCCATTGAGAAGATACCTGTGGGTTGGAACTTTTTGACTGCTGATAAAAGGGGAAAAATCAAGCCAGTCGGGGTGAGAGAGGATACCTGAGAAGGGTGAGGTCTGGGAGAAAAGGTCTTCACAAGGAGACCACAAGTTTACACCTGTAGGGTCCTCTCCATGGTAACTCAGCTCTTGGGAATTTATAACTTGGAAATTTCCAAGTTCTGTGAAATCCTGTAGTTCTATAGGGGCTGGACTGACATCTCCCACTTGATTCAAACTGTCCAAAAAGATTGGTACCTGTGGGTTGGAACTTTTTGACTGTTAATAAAAGGGGAAAGACCAGGCCAGTTGGGGAGCTCGGCCATTTGGAATTCTTCTATGCTGTAAGGAGGCAGTTTGGCCTCCCTGTGTGGATAACTCAACTGGGCTGAGAAACGACCCCGTCAGGACGTCTTCAAGGAGTCGAACATTGGGAGGAACTGTCATGCAGGAACAGGTACCTACACAGGGAGACATCTAAGGCAAGGTATGATCAATCTAGGGATCCCACTACAATTATATTGGAAGAAGGAACATGGTCAACTCCTTGAGCGTTAGATCACCAGTAGGTCTGTTCAGAGGTCTGTGAGAGCATGTGGGTGTGGTGTGACTGAGAAAACTCTGAAAGTGGAGTTGGACCTCCTGTCACAGGACCTAGGGGGGTGTTGGTTTGCCTCCTATGGCTAAGCGGCAGCTTGAGTGGGAAATCGAGGCTGCCCAGGTTAAGGAATATGTAACAATAGGTGGGGTTTTGCCCTCTCCTCCGATTCATGGGGTGAAACAAATGTGTGAGTGTGTCCTTCTTCCCTGCTCCAACTTTGTCCCCGGCTATTCTGGGGGAAACTGGAAGTTCCAGGTTTTTTGCTTTCTGTCTTTGGTGGCAGCCATGTGGCCATGTGGTCTTTGGGGGAAATGAAAAGACATTAGAAAGGATTTTGTAGTTTAGTTACTGGAATTTCTTCAATGACTTTGTGGTCTCTGGAATTTGAGAATTGAGCTGTTGGTCACAAATCAGTGATTAAATGGCATTTTGTTGGACTGGGGGGGATGCAGAGGGAGTAGATCGTGCCAGTGCTATTGACAGAGGAACTGTGCCTTGGGAAGTATTTCAATTTGGGCAGTCCAGTGAGCTCTGGATGGCCCTTGAAAATCTGGAGAGAGTGTAAATCTCGTGCTTTACGGAATTGTTTCAATAACCACAACAGGCCTCCAAGGTGGACAGCCTCTGGCAGGGGGAGGAGACCCAGGTCAGAGGTTTCCTGCATGAGTCCTTTCTCTAGGAATAAATAATTGCCCTGAGAGATATTTTGCTCAGGACTTGGTAGATGGAAAAATACCTTTATAAACTGAATGAGTGTTCTGGCAAATGAATGAATGTAGCCCCACAAGGTTATTAGGTCTTTGCTGTGGTTTTTGTCTGAGGAGAGGATGAGGGTGTGTGCTCCTTAGTCTGGGTGGAGCCAGCCAAAAGGTTTCAGGCTGCTTTGTTCATGACCTTGCTGGGGCTCAGAGGGTTTGTACTTGGAGATGAGAGTCTGATATCTGAGCTCACCTGAGCCTGAAAAATGGGGGTTTCCTGTGCAGCCCACTGTGGGAAAATCCTATATCAATGTTATATCTCATAAAATGTCTCTCATTTGTAAAATGTAATAATTTGGTTGTTTTAATTGTTGGGGAAACTGAGTCTTTGTCAAAGGATAAGATTCTTGCTTTTTAACCTTCTAATTATCAGTTTGGCAGAGTGAATGGGTGACTTCATAGTGAAATGAGATTCTGTTTTGTGGGAGGTGAGTTTTTGAGAGTAAGAGAAATTAGACAGAAAGGAGAATGGCATGGTGTAAAGAAAGAATCTTGTATGATAAATTCTGTCCTGAAACAGAATGGTTGTGTAAGAAAGTGAAAGCCAGGGCAAAAGTTAAAGAAAGTTTAGAATGTTTGTAAGTTGTCTGTGCAGGTTAACTGAAGCTCATAAAAGAGAATTTGTGAAAGAATTTATATGTGATCCAGTTGACTATGTATTTCCTTTAAAATCTTTTGGCTTGTAATCTTATTTGAACCAATGTTTTAGGCCTTTAATATTTGACCTTACAAAATCAAAACTCTAAATTTGGGGCTTGGTGCCTGTAGTGCAGTGCCTGCAGGCTGGCAGGTTTGAACTTGGCCCAGGCCAACAACAACAAAAACCCTAAAAAGCACAACTCTAAATTTAGTCTTCTTGAAATATTAAGACCACTGAAAGGCATAAGAAAACAAATTAAACTTATTCGCTTAATTAAAAATGTATAGGAAACATTGTCAAATATGAAACACTAATTAATTTTGTATGGGTTATGATTATATACATGTTCCAATATTATAAAGCATTGGTCTGTCCTAACATATATTGTTAGTAATAATTTTAATTCATCTAAGAAAGGTGTTTTTTATGTAGCTGGCTGAGTCCAAAGTTTATCCTAAAAAGAAAAAGAAATATTAAGAGAGGCTGACGAATTCTCCCCAATTCAAATTCCTGATACTTGTGGAAATTGAATACCTTCCAGATAAAAGCAGATTTTTAGAACTTTCATTGGAAAGTTAACATGTCTATGAGTATTGCTATCCTAACTGCAAACAGAACAGAAAACAGTTACATGGAATTGGGTTGGTTTGTTATGGCTTTTTGTTCCAAATATTGTTGGTTCTTTCTGTGTTCTGTTTTCCAGAAGTCAAGAAAATAATTCTGTCTTTTGAGCTATTATTTGTAGCTTTTCAAGCAATGTATGTACTTATGAGCAGAGTGTGAAACATGTATTTTTTCTCTCTCCTTGATTTCTCCAGAATTTGCAAGCCATTTTAATTTCTGACAATACAGTTATTTCCATAAGTTCAATAAGAATCTGTTTTGTTCTATAGGACATGATGAAGGCACTGGTTATTTTACCAAGGCTTTGGCTGGAATAGCATTTCCAGAGGGGTCCAGACTGTGTTGAGGAATTCAGGTTGACTTTATAAGGCCAGTAAAAAAGGCCCTTTGGAAAACTAGCCAGATACCCACCAATAACATTTCCTGATGCTCTGTGGTAAGTAACGAAGGTCGCTTGCTGATGGGTCCGGGAACTAAAATGTGCTTGGGGAACTCAAGAGAAAAGGAATTTACCCAATGCATATAGGTATCTAATGTAAAGTGACCAGATTTTAACATTGGTAAAACAGGACACCATTGATCCGGGGTGGGGTAAGGGGTCTGGCGGGGTTTGGGCGGATAGGGGTGTGTTCTTGACTAAAAATTTGGTCTATATGGAGCAACAAAAATTTTCATAGAACACAAAAATAGTATTGTAATATTTTTTAAAATTTCAACATAAGTACAATTTACAAATATAATATATAAAAAAAAAATTATGTATAGGGCGGCTCCTGTGGCTCAAAGGAGTAGGGTGCTGGTCCACCTGGGCAACCTTGCCCAGGAGGGGAGTAGGGAGTTTACATTACCTTTTCATTGCCAAATGAAGTTACACATTAACCTCTTCATTCCCAAATGGAGTTACACTGACCTTTTTAGCAGCCAAAAAAACCATAGATTCCCTTCCCATTGTCCTGCCCTTCCCTAGATTGTCATGCATTCTTTCCAAAATTGGGACTTTTTAAAAACACCACAAGATGTGGGACAAATTATTAAAAAGCAGGACGTCTGCTCACCTTAATCTAATGGCACAGATGAAACCTGGGCTCATGAAAGGCTTTTGAGAAAGTTCAGCCTGAGATTCCTTATAAAGGTTTCAGCAAAGCCAATTTTAAAGGAAAAAAAGGTGTCTAGAGGGCTAATAATTAATTATTCTTACTGTGCTTTATGTAAATAATCAGTATACTGAATATACAGTTTATTTTGGCAACTGAATTGGTTCTGTTGTAATCTGTCTTTAGTAAAGAGAGAAATTGGAGAGAGAAAAATGATTCAAAGAGAAAAGAGGCTGTGGCCCACCTGTATTAAATCCCAGCTTGTCTGTACTGTCAGCTCTTAAAATAAAACATAACTTTTATTAAATTGAACTGTTAAATGGGACTAAGAGACTGGTCAAAGAGTATAGAACTATATACAGTAGTTATATTTACTCTGAAGCTCTAAGAATCAACAAAGGTTGCCTATTGGCTACACAGGAAAAATTTATCCAGTATTAAATGTTATCTACTGTGTCTATATAGATACCTCAGGAAAAATTAAAATCTAAAATGAGAATTTCCCAGTAATTGGTGTAACTATAACCCTGCATCGTACTGTTCCTAATCCATATACTCTGCTGAGTCTGCTGTCAGCAGAAGCCAAGTGGCCTACTTGCCTGGACTTAAAAGATGCCTTTTTCAGTATAAGGCTGGCTCCAGGAAGCCAGAAGCTGTTTGCTTTCCAGTGGGACAGACCAGACATAGAAACTGATCCAGAAACTGAGGCACTCAGCCTCTTTGAATATATGACACCATCATTTCCAATTCTCCAAAAGTCTGTGTGTGTATATATATATAGATATACATATATTGGCTAGGCGCCTGTGGCTCAATCGGCTAAGGCGCCAGCCACGTACACCTAAGGTGGCAGGTTCGAATCCCCAGCCCGGGTCCGCCAAACAACAATGATGGCTGCAACCAAAAAATGGCCAGGTGTTGTGGCGGGCACCTATGGTCCCAGCTACTTGGGAGGCGGAGGCAGGAGACTCGCTTGAGCCCAGGAGTTGGAGGTTGCTATGAGCTGTGTTGCCATGGCACTCTACCCAGAGGGATAGCTTGAGGCTCCGCCTCAAAAAAAAAAAAAACAAAAAACTGTGATCCAGTACACATGGACCAAGTTGCCACAGGGGTTCAAAATACCCACAACTTTTGAAGAAGAGCTGGCTTGTGACCTCCAGGTATCCCCAGGAATCTAGTCATATGGAGCAATGCCCTTCGAGGACAATACCCTTCCAAGTAGACCTTATCGAAACGCCTAGATTTAGAGGGAACAAGTACTTGCTGATGATGGTCTATCAGACTTGGAGCAGGTAAAAAGCCTAAAGCTCTGAATAAATTATAGGCCTCAAAGACTTTCCACCATCATCTTGACCAGACGCATAGCAGTGAAGGTGGAAGGAATCCTCACCTGGAGTCATCACAGCTGGCTGAATAGGACTTCACTGCCCCTTGGGAAGTAAAGGTAACCTTTTAGACAGTCAACATGCCTTGCTCCAGCCACATACTGGGAGCTGGTTAGTCAACGCACGGGTGACGCCTGAGGAAACTCTTCAAGGGATTTGTCTTAATTGGACTCTGGACTTTGGGAAAAGGGAGAAAAATGTTACAGGGAAAAGTAAGAACTCATATGTATAGTAGTCCACCACCACATTACTACTAAGTCCTGAGTAGAGAACCCAAGAAGAGTCACAGTCCCTAAAATCTCAGTGCTATAAAGTAATTAATATCAGCACCTGCAGAAACAAGCTGTATTGAGACCCCAAATTAAAATATACTGGAGTCTCAAAAGGAGGTAATGAGACAGGATCACAGAGAAGATTGAGATCTAGGAGAACAGGTCTTCTCAAGGAGACCACAAGGTTACACCTGCAGGGTCCTCTCCATGCTGACTCAGCTCTTGGGAATTTGCAGACTTAACTTCTTGGAACTTGGAAATGTCTAAGTTCTGTAGGGTCTGGACTAGCATCTCCTGCTTGATTCAAACTGGCTAATCAGAGTGCTACCTGCAGTGTGGAACTTTTTGACTGTCAATAAAAAGGGAATGACCAAGCCAGTCGGGGAGCACAGCCATTTGGAATTCTTGAATGCTGTAAGCTCCCAGCTGGTGAATAAAGCCCTTCCGCTTATAAACATGGTGTTTGGGTGCTCTTTCTCTCCCTTGGGCCTCGTTCCTGCAACAGTGCCAAAGGATTGGAAACACCCAGAAAAATGTCTTCAAACTTTGCTAAGAAAAAATGAACCCACCATTCACAATCACAATAACTTGTGAATTAGGATGCAATGACTCCCCACTCCCCTTAAATCCAGCTACCCATTGGATTTCAGCCTGGGCATTCGTCCTGTCTTTCTTTGGTATATTAAGCTTTATCTCTTTCCACTGCTATCTTCCCTTTATTCACTACCTGCTCTCTCTCTCTCATGACTTCCACCCACTCTCTAATATTGAGGCAAGAAAGTGAAAGCAGAGCTAAAACAATCTGTCCTAGCCACTCTGTGTAGGCTTTAGCCAAGCCGCAGGCATTTCTGTTGTCTGTGTTCCTCCCTTGACATGCACAGGGCCTAGATTATAACCTAGCAACTTCCTTGGACTTCCCTCATCTTTGAGAGCAGGTGGTCCAACTGGTCTGAAGGGCACAGGCCAATCTGACTTCCCCCCTTGAGCCTGGGACCTTGAGGATGATGTCATGTCTCTCTCTGTTTTATGACCCTCACATGCACTCTTGCCCTGAAAAGTGAATAAAGGAGAGGCAAGAGACTGAGTTGGGGGCTCAGTTTTTGGAGACACAGGTCTTCTGAGTAACCCCCCCCCCCCCGCCCGCCAGAATAAACCCGCTTCCTCTAATCAACTGGTGCCTGAAGTCTTCTGTCTGCATCGGTTTCCTGCTACATTTCTTGGTTACCTGACCAGGAAGCGAGGTTTAGTGGCAAAACCATGCAGCCAGATTCTTTGAGTCGGGTTCTGCCGGCCCTGCAGATCACCCCCATGGGGAACTCCATCTGGTCTGGTGATGTGGTCCTCAGAGCGCTCCTGGGACAAATTCTTGTAGAGGAACATCTCATTGAGACTGAGCTGGTGAGGTCCCTGCAGCGGGTGACTCTGCAGGCTGAGTACCAGAGAGGAACCGTGACATGTGGCATCGGGATGTCCAGAGTAAGGTAGGATCCTTCAAGGACCACTACAGTTTTAGTGGAAGAGGGGGTCTGATCAACCCCTTAGGCATCAAATTTCTGGCAGGTATAAGATGTGTGAAAGAGTATGGTGTGAGTGTACACCTTGTGAAGGAGACCTTGGGTAGAAATGGGGAACAAGCAAGGGAAGTCCACCCCCCGACTACCATGTTGAAGAACTTTAAGAAGAGATTTGTGGTTTACTATGGGGTAACTATTGTTGCCAAGAAAGTTAAGGAGTCTTTGTGAGCGGGAATGGCCCTCCTTGGGGATTGGATGGCCATCACAGGGAAGTTTAGAGAGATCCTTAGTGTCTAAGGTATGGCACAGAGTTACTGGTAAGGGGGGGGGGGTCACCCTGAGCAGTTTCTGTACATAGATACCTGGCTACAGCTAGTAGTGAACCCACCACCTTGGTTGAGAAGACAGGTAGCAACAGTGCTAGTAACTCAGGGACAGGAAGGGAAAGTGCTTTCCATCCGAGTAGTGGTGTAGTTGTGCTGAAGATATTGGCAGGTCCTGTACTGAGAAGGCTGAGAAAGGGACACAGGAAACTACTAAATTGGCTTGAGTAAATGAGGTCCTCCAAGGAAAGACTGTGAGTCCAGGCCAGCTCTATGAAAGGTTATGTGAAGTGTTTTGAATGTACACTCCCTATACCCCTGAGAGCCCTGAGAATCAGTTGGTTAATATGGTCCTAGTTAGCCAAAGTGCTGAGGATATACAGCAAAAACTGCAAAAGCAGGAGGGATTTGCCAATATGAACACCTTGCAACTTCTCAAAATAGCACAGAAGATCTTTGTGAACCGGGAAGCAGTAAGCTGTAGGGAGGAAGATAGGCACATGAAGTGGAGGGCCAATCTCATAGCCGTGGCTCTGAAAGGCATAAGGGTAGGACCCACTCCCTTTCAAAAAGGACAAGGTCAAGGAATGCAAGGAAGTAGAGGACCTAGGGTAAAAGGACCCCCACCTTGTGAAAGGATCAGTGTGCAATTTGCTGAGAGAAAGGGCATTGAAAGAATGAGTGTCCCCAGAGGCAAAGAAGTGTGGAAAATCCTGGGAAAGAGGCCACAGAACCAGAAGAGCAGGGAACCCTGTATAACTTAGTGGGAGAGGCCCTGCTAGACTGAAGGGAACCAGGCTCAGCAGCCGCCAAGGAGTACATGGTCCGAATAAGGATTGGGGGCAAGGACATTGACTTTCTAATTAATACGGAGGCCGAACACTCAGTGGTCACCCAGCCAGTAGCCCCTCTCTCAGACCACAAGATTGACATTACAGGAGCACAACCAGAGCCACTACTGAACAAGCCTCTTGTCTCCCTCGGGAGTGTTCCATAGGAAGCCACGAGGTAACTCATCAGTTTCTCTACATGCCTAATTGCCCCTTGCCTCTCCTGGGTAGGGACCTTCTAGGAAAATTAAGAGTCACAATTTCTTTCTCTGATCAAGGAACTATGCAGCTACAACTGCCCAAACCAGGTCTAGTGTTAACTTTAACCATGTCCCTCGGGAGGAGGAGTGGAGGCTGTTTGTGACTCAGCCAGGGAAAGGACTGAGGCTGGAACTGGCCCAGCGGTGGCTTCTGTCTGGGCAAAAGATAACCCCCAGGACTTACAGTAAACCAGCCACCAGTAATGAGTCAGCCGAAGTTAAGTGGTTTACTTGCCTAGACTTAAACAATATCTTTTTCAGTATAAGACTGGCTCTGGAGAGCCAGAGGCTGTTTGCTTTCCAGTGGGAAAGGCCAGACACATGAGCTGCAATCCAGTACACATGGACCAGGTTGCCACAGGGATTCAAAAACTCCCCCACGGTTTTTGGGGAAGCGCTGGCTCGTGATCTTCAGAAGTTCCCAGCCAAGGAACTAGGATGTGTGTTGCTCCAGTATGTTGATGACCTCGTCCTGGGACACCCTACCCTGAAGGGCTGTGCTCAAAGTACAGACTGCCTACTGAGACATCTAAAGGTATGTGGCCATAAAGTATCTAAGCAAAAGGCCCAGATCTGCCAGCAATGAGTATATTATCTAGGATTTATTATCCAGCAGGGGGAGAGGAATCTAGGCATGGAAAGGTGGCAAGTCATTAGTTGCTTCTCCACCCCCACAAGCTGAAAGCAAGTTAGGGAATTCCTAGGCACAGTCAGTTTCTGTCATCTTTGGATTCCCAACTTTGGCATCGTGGCTAAATCCTTGTATGAAACAACCAAAGGAGAGGAAAGAAAACCCTTAGAATGGGAAAGAGAGGCTCAGCGCCTGTGGCTCAAGTGGCTGAGGCACCAGCCATGTACACCCAAGGTGGCGGGTTTGAATCCAGCCTGGGCCCGCCAAACAAAACAATGGCTGCAACCAAAAAATAGCCAGGCGTTGTGGCGGACGCCTATGGTCCCAGCAACTTGGGAGGCTGAGGCAGGAGACTCGCTTGAGCCCAGGAGTTGGAGGTTGCTGTGAGCTGAGATGCCACAGCACTCTACCCAGGAGGACAGCTTGAGGCTCTGTCTCAAAAAAAAAAAAAAGAATGGGGAAGAGAGCAGGAACAGGCCTTCTCTCAGCTAAAGATGAGGCTGATGACTGCCCCTGCACTGGGACGACCGGACCTCTTTATTCTGTATGTCTCAGAGAGAGATAAGATGACTGTGGGTATGTTAACCCAGCTGACTGAGTCCTTGCCAAGGCCTGTAGCCTACCTCTCTAAGCTGCTGGAGGGAGTGGCAAAAGGATGGCCACCCTGCTTGCGGGCTCTAGCCGCTACTGCTCTCCTTGTGCAAGAAACCAATAAGCTGACTCTAGGGCAGGATCTCAGAGTGAAAGTACCCCACTCTGTGGTCACTATAATGGACACTAAAGGACATTTTTGACTCTCTAATGTAAGAACACCCTGAACCTAGCCATGTGGAAGAGAGACTGAGCATGACTGTGTGGAAGTTATAGGTAATATGTACTCTAGAAGACTTGACTTGCATGACCAGCCTCGGACAGATGCAGACTGGGACTTGTATATTGATGGAAGCAGTTATGTGATGATGCAAGGTGAGCGGTGGGCTGGGTATGCAGTGGTCACCTTAACACAGACTGTAGAGGCTAAGCCCCTACTCCAAGGAACATCACCTCAGAAGGCAGAGTTAATTGTCTTGACCCGAGCCTTAGAACTAAGACAAAGAAAGAGTGTAAATATTTACACTAACTCTAAATATGCCTTTCTGACTCTCCAAGTGCATGGGGTCCTATACAAAGAGAAGGGACTTTTAAACTCTGGGGAAAGGACATTAAGTATCAGCAGGAGATACTTCAGTTGCTAGAGGCAGTATGGAAACCCCAGAAAATAGCAGTCATGCATTGTCGTGGACATCAGAGGGATGCTTCCACCATCACTAAGGGGAACACCAGAGCTGATACTGAGGCCAAGAGGGCTGCCACCTAGCTGTACCAGGCATCGTGAGTGGCTCCCCTCATCTCATGGGTTCCAGAACTCATCCCTTTCCACGCTCAGGAAGAGAAGGAATGGTTAGCAGTGGAGGGGACCCAGGAAACAGAGGGAGGATGGATAAAGACGCCTGATGGATGAGTAGCAGTTCCCAGCTTCTAGGAGCCACTGTGGTGATGCATGAGAGCACCCATCTGGGACAGGAGTCCCTGGTGAAGTTGCTGGACCAGTAGTTCTACATCTCTCACTGGCAGCCCTGGCCAAAGCCGTCGGTCAGTGATGTGTCACCTGCAGCCAGTTCAACACCCCCCAAGAATACCCCCAGGAATCCAGTTATATGGAGCAACACCCTTCGAGGACTTTCAGGTAGACTTCACTGAAATGTCCAGATGTAAAGGGAACAAGTACTTGCTGGTGATGGTTTGCACCTACTCTGGATGCGTAGAAACATATCCTACCCACATCAAGAAGGTGCAAAAAGTCACCTGGGCACTCTTGAGAGACATTATACAACGGTTTGGGCTCCCAATACAGATTGGGTCAGACAACTGGCAAGCATTCATCTCCAAATTGGTCCAGAAGATGGCTAACATCCTTGGCATCACTTGGCAACTCCACACAGCCTACTACCCACAAAGCTTGGGGAAGGTGGAACATATGAATAGAACTATCAAAATCAGTTTAGGAAAGTATGCCAGGAGACAAACTTACAGTGGGTAAGGGCCCTGCCCTTGGTGTTATTTAAGATTAGGTGTACTCCTACTAAAAGGACAGGATTGTCACTGTATGAGGTCTTATATCATAGGCCAACCCCTTACTATGGAGCTTGCCAGGATCCCCCCTGGGAATTGAGAGAGGAAGAATTAAGGAAGCAGTTGCAGGCACTGGGAAAGGTAGCAGAGACAGTGTCATTATGGGTGAGTAAACGGTGTCCTGTTAGTTTGTTTTCCCTTGTCTACCCTTTCTCTCCAGGAGCTATGGTGTGGGTCAAAGATTGGAGCGTGTCTCCCCTGAGGGCAAGATGGAAAGGCCCTTACAACATTATCCTGACCACACCTACAGCTGTGAGAGTAGCAGAAATGGATTCCTGCCTGGATCCATTACAGCAGAGTGAAGCCTGCTACATAGCTGGAGGAGGGACCGCCCCCACCTAAGAGGAGCTAGACTGAGCAGGACCTGACAACAGCAGCTGATCTTGAGTTCCCACGGCATGGGCTCCACACCTCAACAACTCCTGGACCTTGGGAAGCTACCTTGGATCCTGACAACCCTCTCAAGCTGCTGTTGTGGAGAATGGCAAGCCCTGCTGCAGTCACACCCTGGGAGCTGACTGGTCCACGCATGGCCTAAGCATGAGGATTTATATCATCATGGAACTGTTCTTTATTGGACTTGTGAGAGCTAAGTGGACTTTAGTTTGTGCAAATATTCAGGATACTAATATAGAAAATTGTAATCAATGTATTCATAAGGTAACCAAAGTAGGCCAGAAAGTGACAACTGTTCTATTGTTCTAAAGTTACTATGTATGTATAGGAACTCAGCAAGGGACTTGTGTATATAATACTACTCAATATAAGGTGTGTGACCCTGGAAATAGGCAACCTCATGCTTGCTACAATCCCTCAAAGCCACCCAATTACTATAATTTTACTATCAGAACAGAATCAGTGGGTTGAAAAGCTGAGAGGAAAACTTCTAGTCGTGAGAGCTCGAGGCTATGGAAATCCAACCCAGGTGTCTGTTAGATTTGACGCATTCCAAGTGCTCAGACTTGCACATAGCAAGCATGGAATGTCATGTATTTCACTTCACTGGGAGAGGCCTTATAGGAGAAACCAAAAGTATCCACATTGTATAACTACCTAGACCAGGTAGTTGAATGTGCATACTGGTCATGTGTAATAGAAGGCACCTGGAGTACTAAAGACAGCCAGAAAGAGTTCATACTAGAAAAAAGGGAAGTACCAATTAATTGCACTACTGAAACTTGCAACCCCTTAATTCTAACTATAAGAAATCCCTCTAACTCTAAGTGGGCAAAAGGATTAGTCATGTCTTTGGAAATAGATGGCACCAGCCTAGACCCAATGTCAGTTAAAGGTCAGCAGACAGGTTGCCTCCCTTCAGGCCAGTCAGGTGGCCGTTTACCACACCTTCAATGATTAATTGGAACAGTCTGTGCCACCACTTCAAAAAAGCACAAAGAATTCGCTCTTTCAATTGACTGAAAGTGTGGCACAGTCCCTGAATGTAACTTCTTGCTTTATATGTGGAGGAACTATGACAGATGATTGGTGGCCACGGAAAGCTAGAGAACTCACTCCCACTGAGCCTAACCCAGACATTGTTCCATATTGGAGAAACCTGAAGGACAATGTGTGGCTCCTGAAGGCCCTATTATTGGGCAATATTGCCTAGCAAGAAGTGAAGGGAAAAATCTCACTGCGCCGGTAAAACAGCTACATTGCCTAGGTCAAAGACTGTACAAGGCTACTACTGGAATAACTTGTCTGATGGGAACTGAATTGGACAGAACTAAAGGCCCTAGACTGGTTCTCTGAACTCAGAGATGCCTGGTGGCATCCAGGATTCTCACAAACTGGAGTG
The DNA here is from genome assembly GCA_963574575.1 of Galagoides demidoff. Classification (NCBI taxonomy): domain Eukaryota; kingdom Metazoa; phylum Chordata; class Mammalia; order Primates; family Galagidae; genus Galagoides; species Galagoides demidoff. The sequence goes on from CAUYQV010014295.1 coordinate 15,823, forward strand.
CCCTTCAGGGAAATGTATTGAACTTGTGAAGACAAGGCATATGCCTGACTACTTGACCAATGGACAGGTAGTTGTGTCATAGGCTTTATAAAGCCCTCTTTCTTTCTGCTGCCCATCAAGGCAGGAGAACTATTTGGGCTTCCAGTACCCACCCCAGAAGCAGAAGTCCGGTGGCATCGTCAGGACTTACAAACAGGGGGATTGAAAGAGGATGAGTGGCCCCCAGAAAGAACAATACAATACTATAGGCCAGCCACATGGGCAGAGGATGGGTCATGGGGTTACCAAACCCCTATCTATATGCTAAATCGTATCATACGACTGCAGGCGGTCTTAGAAAGAATCATTAATAAGACCAACAAAGCTTTGACCCTCCTTGCCCACCAGTAAAATCAAATAGGGAATGCTCTGTATCAAAATGGATTGGCTTTGGATTATTTACTTGCAGCAGAAGGAGAAGTATGTAAAAAGTTCAATCTGACCAACTATTATCTGAAAATACGTAATCAAGGTCTAGGGGTGGAAAATATAGCTAATAAAATTTCCAAACTGGCTCACGTGCCAGTGCAGGTGTGGCACGGATTTGATCTGAAATCCATCTTTGGAAGATGGTTCTCTGCTTTTGGAGGTTTTAAGACCCTTATAATAAAAGTCCTATTGTTACTGGGTACTTGCCTTCTCCTCCCATGCCTATTGCTACTATTACTCCAAATGGCAAGGAACCTAGTCAGTTCAGCTGTGTCTCAAAGAGGCCCAGGTGGAGCGCATTACATGCACCATCAAAGAACTGTGACACGGGTTGAATAGGATGGTGGTGAGACTCCATAACAAGTTGTTCTGAGACTCAAAGAGGGGAATGAGGCAAGAAAGTGAAAGCAGAGCTAAAAGAATCTGTCCTAGCTGCCTGTGTAGGCCTTAGATAAGCCACAGGCACTTCTGTTGTTTGTATGTTCCTCTCTTGACATGTATGGGGCCTAGATTGTATGTTCCTCCTTGACATGTGCAAGGCCTAGATTGTAATCTAGCAACTTCCTTGGACTTCCCTCGTCTTTGAGGGGAGGTGGTCTAACTGGTCTAAAGGGCACGGGCCAATGTGACCTTTCCTCTTGAGCCCAGGAACTTGAGGATGATGTCATGTCTCTCTCTGTTTTATGACCCTCATGGGCACTCTCGCTCTGAAAAGTGAATAAGAGAGAGGCAAGAGATTGAGTCCAGGGGCTCGGTTTTTGGAGACACAGGTCTTCCAAGTTCTCCCGGGTCAGAATAAACCCACTTCCTCTAATCAACTGGTGACTGAAATCTTCTGTCTGCGTCGGTTTCCTGCTACAATATAAAATAAACCTACACATTTATATCCTAATCTGGACCTAAAGAAAGTCTTTTCTCATACTATATGCAGGACCAATTGAGCAACTGAGATTTTTCACACTGCTTGAAATCATATGTAATAAGAAGATGGAGTCAGCCAGGAAAGGGCCTACAGGACACAGCTGGTCTAGTGGTTTAGGTCCTACAAGACCTTTGCATCTGTCTCCCATGCTTATTGTTTTGTAAATTTAGCTCAGACCCTAAAGATGCCCATCTTAGACCTTTGGGAAATTAATTTTTGAACTGGAAATGTCAGAAATTGTCACTGAGCTGTGCTGTTTATTATTTAAAGTTAGTTAATGTGCCCTCTGCTTTGAATCATTACAAATAAATCTGTAATTTTGGAAATGTTAGAAAAGAACAGACTTGGAGAAGCTACTCTCACTGTTCTCCAGAATCACTGGCCTTCTGACAAAGCTGGAGAACCTGTCCTTGCTCCGCATGTTGGCTGACAGCGACAGGCAGCCAGCCTCTCTTCCTCCAGTAACAGTCTCACTCACTAATGCAGAAGCTAAGGGAAAATCTTTCGCTTAATTCTTTGAAGGTTTCCTGGATACCAACTCACACATGGCAAATTAGTAAGAGAAAAGGCATATAGACTTATTAATGTACTACATATGTAGGGAAATCATAGATTACTCCAACCTCCCACTGGGGTACAGAAACCTAAATACTCTTTTTCATAAAAGAAGAAAGATATGAGAATGTACACCATTCTCTTGAAAGACAAAAAATGGTTAGAGAATTAAGGGAACAGGAAGTAAGAAACCATCTTGTACAGGATTCTTTTAGGAATCTGAATGAACTTGAGAGGTAGAAATTATCTTGAGGCGGCATCCATAGCTCAGTGGGTAGGGCATTGGTCACAACACCAAGGCTGATGGGTTCAAACCTGGCTGGGCCAGCTAAAATTTACAATGACAACTACAACCAAAAAAAATAGCTGGGTGTTGTGGGGGGCACCTGTAGTCCCAGCTACTTGGAAAGCGGAGGAAAGAGAATTGCTTAAGCCCAAGAGTTTGAGGTTGCTGTGAGCTGCAACACCACTTCACTCTACCGAGGGCAATGTAGTGAAACTCTGTCTCAAAGTAAAAATAAATAAATAAATAAACTTACGTTGAGGAAAAAAGCCATTCTCCAAGAGTGGTTGGATTTTTGAACTGCAGCAGATAAGGAGGTAACAGAAAAACAATGGAAGGCAACTGTTTTTATTTTGAGAAGACTGCTTTCTTTGTTACATAGGACATTTTAGAGAGTCCATCCGTAATAGAATCAGGAGTAACCACCCAAATAGATCTGCCCCAGCCTAGGTGGGACTGACCTGAGCAGGTAGGGTCAGATACATGCCCCTCCCAAGAAATAAAAATTCTGGCACGTGCTGGGGGGGGGGGGGGGGGGGGGGGGGGGGGGGGGGGGGGGGGGGGGGGGGGGGGGGGGGGGGGGGGGGGGGG